>LOJH01014336.1:0-11136 GCA_001685095.1 Ellobius talpinus | reverse complement strand
TCAGCGTTTATTTAAAATATAATTGACAGGATACAGACCATTGTCCCACAGCACTTCTCCCTCCTTTTTAATAAAAAAACCCAGGAACTCTGAATCTAATATCCTTTGTTTGGCTTTTCTCTTGACCATTAGCCATAAAAACTTGTAACCAACATTCTAAACAAAGGAAAATATCCATAGTCCATTTTTTGGGGGGGAATGTGGGCATAGTTTTCCAGGCTACTTCCTGCTGGTTCGGGGCACTGATCATAATTCTAGATTTTCTTTAGGTCCCCATAAGATTATCAGCACCCCCAATCAGCAGTCCTGATCCACCTACAGAGCAAGCAAGATGTGACTGCCTTGCTGAAAAGGTACCAAGCCACTTGGCTAACATAGACAAGAATGATGGCCTCATATAAGTTATAAGAGTTAATAAGAAGCCTGAGATAATGGGCCTATCAGTTTATGATTAGTGTAGACCTCTGTGTGATTTCTTTGGGACTTAATGGCTGTGAAAACTGGGCAGAAAAGAAACCTCAAGCAACATTGGTGGGTCCAAGTTGTCATTCAAAGGAGGAAATGCTGAAGACCCATATCAGCAGGGCAGGTGTCAGAAAAGCCACTTAGCATTCTGTCTGCAGCAGAGCCAGGGAGGAGCTCCCATTGCTGCTGTGCTCATCAGTACCTGAGGGGCAGAGGAACTCCAAAGACAAGCTTAGAAAGGTGAGGCCTCAGCATTATGCTTTGGTTCATCTTTCACATCTTAAGTCATGTGTTTTACTGGATGAAAGAAATAGATTCATCAATAAGAGAAGAATATTCTTGCTTTTAGTGGAGAAAACAGGCTAGCCAACAAGCAAACAACTTTATTTATTGCTAAGTATTTGAAATTAGCACCTACCTGGGCATGTACTGATTTAAAAGCATGAGGGAGCCTTGGAATCGAGTTCATTAAAGCAAAACAAATAAAAAATGGCTAGCAAAATGCTTGATTTTAGGGGGCTGATAAAACACATTACACCACAGTTTTATTTATTGAGATGAAGAAAACTATAAGTAAACACCTAAATAGATATAGTTTATTGTTGTTTTCTTACTTGTACAGAATCAAAATGGTCAAAATCATTGTGAATTCTTTTTTCATCATTTTGAAGTAGCTTGCAGTTTGTTTTATAGAATGAGGCTGGTATTTTTGTGATTTGCCGTATGTGTTTTCCATACACCTGTTATTAACTTAAGTGAAACCAGCAGTTGAAACACTGAAAACATGAGCAACCATAAGTAATTTGGTATTTTACATGACTATTTTCAATTAGATAAATGAGAAGACATGGCATGACACATAAGAGCTGGTAATTAGTAAGTGAAACCAAACTGGCAACTGTCATCTTTAATTAACATGAATTTGTCCAGAATCTTAACCTTCAAGTACTGGTCTCCAATCAGATATATGGGGTACAGTGGGGTACAAAGGATATAATATTGCTCCTTTACTAATAACAATTAACTATGGATTATTGTTGGAAAAGTAGGGTGGTGAGGATGAGAGAGAGAGAGTCGATAGAGATAGAAACAGACTGAGAATGTGAGAAAGAATTCGTTCAGGATATAAGTGAATCCTGTGCCATGTATGTATATAGGAACTCAGACACCTACTGAAAAAAATCAGGACCTGTGATATTCCATCTTCACCACTGCTGTACATAGATTACAGATTGAGCTATGAGTAAACTTAACATTAGTGATTATGACATGTTTGCTACCATATATAGGTACTATTAATCCTAACCATTGAGAATAAGACCATTACTACAACTGAAAGCCAAATTTGAAGCAATCTTCAATTAAATTCTTTCCAGGTTGATGACTTCTCTGGCTAGGTCCATCTCTGTGTTCCCAGATAATGGCTGCAAGTTACAGATTGAGGAGCTTAAGAAGCAAAACCCACAATTCACTGTTTCCCATCAGACCCAATAAGGGGCAAGCATACGTCCTGTTGTATTTCCTATCCATAACTTCCCACCCATATGCAATCAAGCACATTTTGCATAGTCGGGTGCAACAAACATTTTTTTGGGGGAGTGAAAATATGTGACTTGCTATCTTCTATAAGCAATAATCTCCAGCATTTCAGGAACTATCTGTAACTGGACAAGGGCCTTGCAGATCAGAGGCATTTTTGTTTCATGGATACTAGGCACAGTGTTTAAGACAAAATGTAACTTTGTTTATCAGAGTATCCAAAAGCAGAAATACCTGTTGAAAAGCTTGTATTTCCCCTAGTGTATGCGTTCTGAGGAAGGCGTCTACTTAGACTCCCTCTGGTGTTACTACTGAGCACTCCTCTCATCATGTGGTAACACCAGTTGTCTTTCATTTGGGTCAATTAATTTTGAATTTGGGGCAATATTCTTTATTTATTTTTAGGGGGCATTCTTGAGGAATCCAACATTTTATCTTTGAAATTTTAAATAGTTCCTAGAGATTAAATACCTGAGCAGGTTTTTATATCAAGGGAGTTTTATCTGTATTTCCATTTTCCACGATTATCTTTGTGCTTTATTCTTTATCTCTACTTCTTGTGAAAATTTTAAATGTAGAGCAAAGTTAATATATATTGAAAATGAAAATTAATATTGGCACTACTTGGATATCATGAGGAAATCTGTAGGTTGGTTGAAATGAATATAGCAAAGTATAAGGGTTTATATTCATGGGATGTCATAATAAAACCCTTGACCTTATGCACTACATTCAAAAATCATAAAAATAAAATATTTTAAAATACTTTACTTATGCTCCAGTGGTTACTGTTCTACAAATGCCCATGTGAGAATCTCTGGTTCTCCCTAATGGGTAATAAAACAGAAACAAGAACATTTGAAACTTGGTTTGGAACTGTAGGGGCTAAGAGTCCTGCTCCAGCCCCTACCCAGGGTTCCAAAGGTGAAATGGTTCTCAGGAGTGAAGGAGGTGGGTCCAAGCTTTCTATGGTAACTTCACACACATTCTGAGAGTCATGGTCTTTATTGTTCCGTTTTTGCCCTAATAGTCCTGTCCTACTTCTAATCCCTCCTAGTTTATTCTTCTAGCTTCTTCTTTTCTAGTCTCTAGAATAGTATAGTTTCTTGTCCTACTTGTAATCCCGCCTAGCTTCTTCCTCTAGCTTCTTCTTTTATTCTGATCTCTAAAATTTCTCTCCTCCCCCAGAGACTTGAAGCAAAAGAGAGAGTTACAAGAACAGCTCTCATTGGTCAGAAGCACATTCCCAGTCTAAGCAACAAGGGCAGAGCCATTGCCATGGCAACATAAGGGTCCAAGGTTACAGAAGTGAGACTGAAAACGGAGGGCAGGGTAATATAATGAGATAAGCTTTTGAGACATGGGGCTTTAGTTAACATACTGGCAAGCAAAGAATAGGTATGCTTTAAGATTATGGTGAGGTTAGCTTGAGACAGCATTGTCCTGTATGCTGGCAGAGTGAATCCAGGACATTCTGTTCTCTATCTCTCTGGGAGCTTAGGCTCAAAAATTTCAAATATGCTGCAATTCTTTTCCTTGGACATCTGCGAATGTTTCAATAGAGGTCTCTTTGCATGGACACTAACACTGAACAACAGCCTGCAAGGAAGATAATTGCAGGAGGGCAGATTATACAAGAACCTGGTTGAGAGAGTAAGGGTTTTGACCGTGATTACTTTCTTGTCAGAATCACACATTGCTGGGACAGTCATCCAATATGCCAATGAATTGGGGAAATTGTGTCCAGAAAACAATTAACACACTGTAGAGCTGTAGAAAGACTCCCCAAGTTCTAATATGAGGGAAAGACCTCTTCACACAAGAAGTCTTCAGTGAGGACAGCTAGCCCATGCAGAAGGCAATCTACCTAATCACCTTGCTAAATAAGGTATCTCCATCAGATGTGCATCTCTGGTGAAGGTGTCCCTTATAGCTTTGTTAAATAAGGTATCTCCATCAGATGTGCATCTCTGGTGATGGCATCCCTTATAGCTTTGTTAAATAAGGTATCTCCATCAGATGTGCATCTCTGGTGATGGCATCCCTTATAGTTTTGTTAAGGTATCTCCATCAGATGTGCATCTCTGGTGATGGCGTCCCTTATAGCTTTGTTAAATAAGGTTTCTCCATCAGATGTGCATCTCTGGTGATGGCGTCCCTTATAGCTTTGTTAAATANTTAAATAAGGTATCTCCATCAGATGTGCATCTCTGGTGATGGCATCCCTTATAGCTTTGTTAAATAAGGTATCTCCATCAGATGTGCATCTCTGGTGATGGCATCCCTTATAGTTTTGTTAAGGTATCTCCATCAGATGTGCATCTCTGGTGATGGCGTCCCTTATAGCTTTGTTAAATAAGGTTTCTCCATCAGATGTGCATCTCTGGTGATGGCGTCCCTTATAGCTTTGTTAAATAAGCTCTATCATCATGAGATTTGCATCTCTAATGCATTGACCTCTGAAGTACTCTCTTGAGCTCTCTCACTGCATAATTCTGAGATCCACAGCAAGGAACACACCTGTGTAGCCATTTCCAACTCAAATGACAGACATTAAAGGAGATAACGCAATGTCTTGTCTGTTGGATTTTGAATAGCATGTGAGTTTATGGTATCACCATGTGACCATCCAGAGATATTCTGTAGATAAAGTAGCCATTCTGCTTATTTTATGTAATTAAAATTAAATTAAGGTATCAATAACATTTCAAAATTTGAAGACTTCTTTTGGTAATTATAAGCTTTTTCCCCTCAAGCCTATTTTCTAGGCTGTCTCATTTCCATCATTTCTCCTGAGCAATTCCTTATAATCTCATTTTCTTTGATGTTAGTCTGTCTTCATTTATGACTGCAGAGACTGTTTCATCTCTAAGTAAATTTCTAGCACTTTTTCTCTTTTAATGCAACTAATCATTGCTGTGTCTGGAAGTTCCTTGTTGAAAAGAAAATGGTATTTATAAAATACTGAAAACTGGTCTAGGTAGATGACTCAGTGGATAAATGCTTGCCATGCCTGCATGAGAATTTGAGTTGAAATCCTTAGCAATCACTTAAAACCAGTGCATGATGGGAGTCAAAAGACAGGAGAATCCCCAGAAGGTTAGGGCCAATAAGCCTGGTGTCTTAACATCATGACCCATATAATTTTGTCAGTTCTTACTTACTGGGTTGAATGGTTGAGCTTTCCAAATAAGTATTCACCTTGAGACAGTATAAAAGCATGATAAAAATTTATATTTATACATGTATATGTGTGTGAGTATTTGTATAAACCTATAAATCTTAACTCTACATGTAGATACATTCTATACATTTAAAACTAAATTATTTTTATGACCTAACACCTGATCTAAAGGAGTTATTTCTAGACCCAAGTCATTACAACATAGGAAAAAGTAATACATTTCAGTCACCTAGTTATCTCAGAAGTCTGGAACTGCTGACTTAGTAACCCTTTTCCATGGTTCTTCTTTTGTTTAGTGACGTGACTTAGGCTATCAAATTAGAACTATGAAGTTTCAAAAGAGCAGTTGATTACTCGAAATTCCCCATTTCCTATAGCAATATTGGGTTTGATATTCTAGTACATCTAAAGCTGGAAGTATAATCTTCATGACAAATATCCATTTTATATGGACGTGTATCTCATTAAAAATAGAGTACAACCCAGACTCAGAAAGACAAGCACAGTATGAACTCACTCATAAGTTGATACTAGATATAAACCAAAGGATAACCAGACTACAATCCACAAATCCAGAGAAGCTAATTAACAAGGAGAACCCTAAGAGGGATTCTGGGACTGCCCTCGAAAGTGGAATTAGATAAAATTTCCTGGATAAATTAGAGTCAAAGAGGGGTGGTAAAGAGGAGTGAATGGGGATGAGAACATGAGGAAATTGTATGCTTGATTTGGGGGAGGGATGGAGTGGAAGAGCAATGAAAGAGTTAACTGGATAGAGAAAGCCATTATGGGGTTAGGAAGAAACCTGGGACTAGGGAAATTCCCAGGAATCAACAAAGATGACCTCAGCTAAGAATCTAAGCAATAGTAAAACGGGGTTCCTGAACTGACTTTCTCCTGTAATCAGATTGGTGAATACTCCCAACTGTCATCATAAAGTCTTTATCCAGTAACTGATGGAACCAGATGCAGAGATCTACAACCAAGCACCAGGTCGAACTCTAGGAATCCTGTCAAAGAGAGGGAGGAGGGAATATATGAACAAGAGAGGTCAAGACCATTAAGGGGAAATCTACAGCGAAACAAGAACCAAGTTCATGGATAGTCATGAACTCGAGACCAACAGCTGTGGACCTTCCAAGGGACCAGAGTAGGCTCTCTGCATGTGAAGACAGTTGTGTAGATTGTTCTATCTGAGGAGTCCTGACAGTAAGACAAGAGTCTATCCCTGGTGCATGTATTAGCTTGTCAGAGCCCATTCCCTATTGTGGGATGCCATGCTCAACCTTAATGTAGTGGGGAGGGACTAGGTCCTGCCTCAACTCAAGGGGCCAGACTTTGTTGACTCCCCATGGGAGTCCTTACACTTTGAGAGGTGTGAATGGGGTTTGAACTGGGGGAAAGTGAGAGGCGGTTGGGAGTTAGGGATGAGAGGGAGGACTGTAGTTGCAAAGTAAAATATTTTTTTTAAAAAAAGTAAAAAAAAATAGAATACACCTAAATATTAAAGAGGTGTTTATGAAAACTTACCTATATGTTCAAAACAAACCTTAATAATATTAAAACAAGTGAAACTATTTCACTGTTGTTTATCTTGTTCTGTTTTTCTATAACAAATTCCACTCTTTCAGTCACTTAGCTGTTGGTATCTTACAGCAGTGTGCATTGTGTCCAGATATGGGGTGACTTTTTCATTTAATTATAAAATTTCTGTTACATTATATAGAACAAATAGAATGTTACCATGTGAGAAAATAAATGCCATTAATTAAAATAATTATTTTTCTGTTAATTGGAAAACCTCTGTCCAGGCTAGATTTTCCTACATAATTTCACTTTGACCTAACAATTACCCTTGTGTAAACTATATCTCCTCAGAGTTACTGATATGGTAGCGAGGAGGTTAAGTAATTGGCTCATAATTATAATAGCTTGTTTTGTTTTTACTTGTTGAGTGGTTTTTAAAGACTGGGTCTCACGAAGGTGAGGCTGGCCTTGAACTCTGGATTCTTCTCTCTCTGCTCCCTGAGTGCTGTTCATTATGGGATGTGCCACTTTGCCTGGTTGTTTATTATTAACAACAGTCAGACTTACTAATGAAATATCAACAGGCTGTTCTTAGTCTCTTCCTTAACTTGACTATATCTTAAACAAATCTGAGTTGCTGCTGGCTTCCCAAACAGATGAGAAACAGAACATATTACACTTTCTCTATGAAACTTTTAGGTATGTGTAACTCCTCTGCCCTTGTGACATGCATGTTCATTGTTTTTCCTCTCAGGAAGTTTCACCTTAGAGCTTCCTTCCTCAAGGCACAACCAGCATCTTTCCCTGTGGGCTAGGCTGTGAAATTGAATCAGACAGAAGATGCTGCTTCTGAGAGTCTCAGTGAGCAGTCGACGGGTACATGCCGTAATTTGAGTTTTGAAAGTAAATGTAGTGTAAAAAATTTAGATTGGGATATGAAATTGTATTTTCCTTTTCCTACAAATTATAAACAAATATTTGCTCCTACAGTGTGCAGATTCATGCATAGCAGTATGTGCGTCATGTGTGTGTGTGTATGTGAGTTCTAAACTCTCAAATACACTTTGTAAATCTGTTGGTTCACACTAATAACTCATCTGCTTCCATTTAACCATCTACCCCTAACACACACACACACACACTCACACCCCAAAACGCTATCAGGTGATGTTTGCCATAGAGATAAATGTTATACAAAATGCTGTACATACAGCCCAAGGAGTTAAGAATTCATGCTGCTCTTACAGAAGACCTCTGTTCTGTTCTGAGCACCCTCCAATGTCAATTGGTTCACAATTGCTGTTATTCCAGTTCCAGAGCATCAGATGCCGTTTGGCCTCCATAGGCACTTGCACTCATATGCACAGGTACACCCAATACCAGAGAGTCTTATGTCAACAGGACATACGAATTAGAGTTATCTGAATGGATGTCCCTAAACTGAGAAAATTCCTCCATAAGAGTCAGCTGTAAGGCATATTTTAAATTAGTGATTGATGGGGAAGGGCCCAACTCATTGAGGATGGTGCCATCCTTGGTATGGTGGTCCTCAGTTCTATAGAAAGCAGGTTGAGCATGCCATGGGAAGCAAGCCAGGAAGCAGCACCCCTCCATGGCCTCTGCATCATCTTCTGCCTCCAGGATTCTGCTCTTTTTGAGTTCCTCTTCTTATTTATTATGAAGATTAAAGATATAAAATTATAAGCCAAATAAACCTTTTCCTCTGTAAGTTACTCTTTGTTCGTGGTGTTTCATAGAAATCCTAAGATACACATATACTCATAATTAAAATTAACACTAAAAGTAAAATCTTTAACACATTTTTGTGTATAAAGTATGCATATACATATGATCATATCATGTGACAATAACTCTTGATTCTATTTCTACTTTTCTTTCCCCCAAATACATACAACCAGAATTTATCATTACCCCATTTTATTTTCTTAGACCAATATTCTGAGGAATAGGGACATTTCTAATTACCACCAAAGTTAAGAAACAAAGGCACAAAGAAGTTGTTGGATTCTTCAAGATCACTTAGTAACTGAAACAGACAAGACATGAAGACCCACTGAGCTTACTTTAAGCATCTTCCACATCTTCTGTTGAAGGGAGCAGGCTAAACCACTTTGGCCTGAGTATTGCCATTATGACTTCAGACTCCATTTTCCTTGCAGAGTGAAAACAAGTTCACGTTTCCAATCCCTGGGGGAGCTGAGATGTTTCCAATGGCTGGCCTACTCTTTCGTAAAACATAGAAATGGTCATTATTCATCTTTCGTTTTTAGAAACATTATGGCTGTTCCTAACAACTGAAGGAACAAATGAATCTGATTGGGTGAACTGAAAAACTTGCTTTATATATCGATTGACAATGATAGAACATTCAAAGAAGTCCCTAATCTCTAAACCTTAATTGGTGATGTCATTATAACTTGACAACTCAAATTTGTAATTTCTGTGCTTATAAATGCAGCTTCTGCCCCTGCTCAGGACTATCAGGAGAAACAAGTCTCCTGAGTCATTGTCCTGCAGCCCCAATCAATCAGTGACCCACTTATATGGTGAATTTTCAAAGTCTTTGGAAACTGTAAGTGCTGTCCCTCATCTTCCTCATGGTGCATAACAGGATGGGGGTAACACTGTCATTATCTTTACAGCACTTCTGCCAAACTATTACCAGAACAAAACTATTGAAAATGTGTTTGCTCCATTTTTGACTTGGTGCCTGTGCTTATTTAACTTATATAGTTGCTACTCATGATTATCTTAGATGTTCAAGCAACAGAGAACATTGAAGACCCTTTTGATCAGTGAAATTTTCATCTGGAGAGAAGGGAAAGAAGAGTCTGCAAGGGTTTGGCCACTGCTGACCCTTCCATGGTGCAGCAGAGCCAGAAGACATAGCTGCTGCTGTGACTGAGTCTTCAAGAGAAACCATCCTAGGTTTGCTGTTACAGTCTTCTAGCCTGGAGACACCAAGGAGCAAACCTTAATTCAGCTGTTCACCGTTCTCATGATCCCCTGTGTATGCAAGTGATTTAATAGAAGAGAAATGGAAATGTTGAGGAAAAAGTCAAAACAGCAGTCAGAAACAATATTCCTCAGCATTTATGGTTAAGTAAAGAGTGAGTAGATAAACACAAAATCCCACAACAGTCTGAGTGTTTACAGCTTTTGATTAGCTCTGGGATGCAGAGGCCTGGATTCAGTGCTAACGGGAGGACGGAGAAACACAAACGTGGTTAAAGTGGTAGCAATGCTGGATGTGGTGCTCTTTTCACCTATTAACTCCTGACTGCCAGTGCGGTCAGATGCAGAGTTAGTGGTCAATATAAAAGGAATAGTTGTGTGCTCTAGATGCTGAAGGCTAAGATCATTGATGAAGTGTTTAGCAAACAAGTATTTATGTTTTTCTGGGTGCTGGGATTTCCAAATAGAGGCAGCAATAGACTTGGCATGTAGTGAGGACAAACTCTCTAGTTTGGGAGCACCTGTCTTCTTATGTTCTCACACGGCAAGAGGAGAGACCATATCCATCATGTTTTTCAGTATAGAGGCATTAATCCCATGATGAACATTCAACTCTATGACTGAATCACCTCACCCTTTCAACACAGGAGGAGGATAGATTACAAAGGAGTCTTTTGAGAGCAAGCAAAGACCCAGCCTATCCAGCATAGTCATTGTACACTCTACAGTAATAAGAATATCTTTGATATAACAGTATCTTAACAGGGAAACATTTTCAGCAACTATATAGTTAAGTAATATTTATTCAAAGAAAGCTGGCTAGACCAGACATATGAATGAGTGAAGTTAAGTGCAGCCTGGGGAAGAAGAATGGCATAAGGAGGCCTAATACTCTATGTGACCTGAGCTATCCTCCTACTGATGGGAGGCTCTAGAGAAATACACCGTTTTACAACCAAAGATCCTGATATAATAGGCTACATAATAAGTAACTGAGTAATTGGCCCATTAAGGTATTTAAGCTTTGTATTACAACTAAAGTGTTTGTATGGGGCTAAAAGTTCAAATGGAAAGCTAAATTAGATAAACTCTATGGTCCCTTTTAAATTTTTGAAATTACTAAAGAAATTATTCAGAAATTTCGAGATTTTAACTTACCCCCATAGTTAAGGAAAAGATTTTAGGCATCACCCTGTAATTGTTTTATAGAGTTGGTCACTTCCTGAGTGTCAGTCCTTGTAAAATATCAGACCCTGGTATTATTGTCCTTTCTCCAGGTACATATTTCATCAGTTAATCATTTTTGTACCATACAAGTACAAATAATGTAGGCAATAATATCATTCATATTTTGTAGTGATAAGGAAGAGAACGGGCCTGCTTTTTGTCCTGCCCGGCTCCCGCATGTCTAGCTTATACCCCGAAATAACAACACACAAATTGTA
>LOJH01014335.1:8047-33906 GCA_001685095.1 Ellobius talpinus | reverse complement strand
AAGGTCTCACCAGCCTGGTCTAGAATTCATTAAGTAACCCAAGTTGGCTGATGCCTCTCCTCCTGGCTCAGACTGGGATTTCAGCTGTGAGCCACCATGCCTAGCTGCGGTGGCTTTCCATGTTTTAACTCGGCCTTCTTACCTTCACCAGGCATGGGTAGTATTGTAATCTCTCAGCTTATCTCAGATGACAGAGAGCAGCAGGTCAGGAGGGCTGGTGAGGCCACTGAGCCTCAGGTCCCAGCTTGAACCCTGCATTGAATCCTAATGTACTATTGGGACTTGGAGGCTGGTGCAGGAGCCAGTCAGGCTCTCCTCACCCAGCAACACCAGAGGCAGTGGGCACACATATTCAGATCTCACTGTGCCCCTCATCAGAGGGGCAGCCAGATATATACCTCGACCTCGGTCCTTGACATTCCCCTGGGACATGAGGTGGCATATGGGGAAAACAAAACCAGAAAATAAATACTTGCTAAATGACGAACTTAAAGCCTTGCTGACATGGTCCTGTTTTGGTAGCTATGCACAAATAGTACCGTTGATAATAAAATAAATTAGGAGAGAATATTATTAAAACACAGTGGCATGATCACAGGCAGAATGCAGAAACAGTCATAGACAGGCGTGGGGAAGGCAAGGTGTCCCTGCGCAGAGGGACCCGTGAATGCTGGCAGTGTGATCAGGCCACTGGGTGAATCGTACTTTCTCTCTAACTCACTTTGTTTTCCTCAGACAGCACTCCTAAGTCAGGCAGTTTCCAAATGAGATATGTCTTTCAGTTGGTATCCACAGCCTGGCACCTCACAGTAACCAGTGTCCTTGCCGAGGATTACCCTTTTTAATAAGTATTGTATTTGTTTGTGTGTGTGTGTGTCTTTGCAAACATATGTGCACATGTGTGAGCAGATGCATAGCAGAGGTCAGCAGCATGTATTGGGTCCCTTGGAACTGGAGATACAGGCGTTTATAGACAGCTTGAACCTCAGGCATTCTTCTCTTTCTCCCATTCGGTGTTGACCAGGAGATTCCCAATACTTGCCAAAAAGAATGTCCCATCTTCTACTAACTTTATTCTTTCATTGACATCCCACTACTTACCCACTCCCAGCTGCCCTGCAACCCTGATGTAGATAGTGGTGGCCAGCTATTACAGAGGGCTGGAAGGCAAGGAACAAACTTATTCTACAAAACAGAATATAAAGAGTGGTTTATTGATATTGAGTGTGTTGCGAAGAACAGCTGGCAGGGGAGTAGATGGTATGCCACCTACGGCACAGGGTGATGATGTGTGGGTCTCCATTTGGTTAGGGGGAGTCTCCTTATGGGCATTTCCTGTCATGTGATTTGTGCCCCCATGAGGGAAGGCAGCCCAGATTGGTAGCGTACAGTTCTGGAAGGTTACACAAGCTGCTGTGTATAGAACGTCCGGTTGTACAATATCACCTATGCAAATGAGAGCCACGCAAATCTGGGCAGTTCCTGTTGATCGAGATTCAGCCCATCAAAGCTCAGGTCAGAGGGCAGCTCTGTCAGCTCAGAGAATTCTGCCACTAGCAGTTTGGGATTCTTAAACCAAGCTTATGAAAATTCCAAGGGCCTCAGCCACCAAGCACCTCTTCTCTCTTTCCTTCTGGCGGCAGAACTGGTTGCCCAGAGGCCAGATCACTGAGCCACCTGTGACATCCATAGCTTTACTCAGTGAGTTGTCTCTTCAACTCGGGAATTGATATTTCAACATAAAATCACTGTCCATGAGATGAATACTGTTTCTATGTTGGCAACCATCACAACAACCATTCATTGTGCTGGAATTCTTGATTCTCAGCTGGTGAGTGGCTTCAAACCAGACTCTGGGTTGAGGGCTCCTTTCCTGTCCCACATCCCCATAATTTTTGCTGTCTTGGTAACCTGCTCCCCAGGGTAGTGTAGAGACACTGGATTGGCTTGAGGCCGGGTAGACTTTACTGGATTTGAGTTCTTTAAAGATGGTTCTACTGGCCAGGCGATGGTGGCACACGCCTTTAATCCCAGCAGTCAGGAGGCAGAGGCAGGTGAATCCCTGAGTTCAAGATCAGCCTGGTTTACAGAGTGAGTTCCAGGCTACACTGAGAAACCCTGTCTGAAAAAAACTGAAACAGAACAAACAAAAATGGCTCCTACTGCAGTGGAAATATGGGTGGGGCCACAGGATTGGGTGTGCCAGAGCACAGGACAGGCTGTTGCAACATTCAGGAGGTTAGGTAGTCAGTCTAGGGATATGCAGAGCTTGGCACCATCTGGAAAAGAGTCATGCATAGGTGCTGCAAGTTTAGCAGAGTTGCTGATTTCAGGAAGGGCCATCCATCATTCTCCACACAGCATTCACTTACTCTGGAAGGACTCATTTATATCCCGCATGGGCTGCCTGGCTGGCCCCTTCCAGTTACACTTGTCATCTGTACTTACTTCCGATTAATAAATGGAAGTAGTTGTTCATAATGGGGTGTATTCAATTTTCTGCTTGAAGGTCCAGGCAAGGATTGCCAGTAAGCTGACATGGCAGTGCCCCTCCTTCCTTCTCCAAGGGAGAATCCCAAAGGCAGTGCAATTTTAAGCACATCTGTATGAATTATAATTTTACATTTAGATAAGGAGGAAAACATTTTTGCTTCCTCAGCACAACAGCTGCAAGGAAAGTGTGGGAGAATCCTCTTAGAAAGTGGAATATGTATTCCATGTTAGAAGGATGGTGATGAATCCTAAGATTTGGTGGTTGTTGAAAGATGACTGTTATCCAGCCTGCTACCAAAGACCCGGAATCCCAGCTATTTGGGAGGTTTAGGAAGGAGGATGGCAAGTTCTGCAGAAGCCACAGAGGAGTAAATTCAAGGTCAGACTCCACAACTTAATGAGAGTCTATTTCAAAATAAAAGTCAAAAAGAGCTGGAGATGTGTCTCAGTGGTAGAGTACATGTGTAGCAGGTTCGAGGCCCTAACTTGGATCTTCAGCATGGAAGGCAGAGGGTAAATGGGTAAGAGTACATGCTACAAAAGCATGAGGACCTGAGTGAGATCCCAACAACCTGTAAAAAGCACAATGTGGGGTCTGAAGAAATGACCCAGAGGTTAAGAGCACTGACTGCTCTTCCAGAGGACCTGGGTTCAATTCCCAGCACCCACATGGCAGCTTACAACTGTCTGTAACTCACTTCCAGAGGGTCTGACACCCTCACACAGACATAAATGCAGGAAAAACACTAATGCACATAAAAAGAAATAAGTTTTTTTAAAAAAGCACAGTGTGAACACACATGCCTGTCACTCCAGTGCACACACACATGTAGATAAACCCTAGCAATACATGCACATATGCACATGCATGCATGTGCATACACACATGCACACATACACACATACATACACACACATTGATAACCCTCAGTATACTTGCACACAAATGCACACACATACATGCACACACACGTGTGCACAAACAAGAATGTAGAGAGTCATTTAAGAAGCAACCCCCAGTTCTGGCTTTTCAGAAAGAAGGCCTGGGCCTTCCTACTGAGCTGCTGAATCAGAATCTAAGGGCCATAGACTGGGAATGGGAGTGAGGCCAATGCAGCTAGCCGGAGACAGCAGGACAGAGTAGAGGGTCTACTGTATGTAGAGTGACCTAACTCTTAGGATGAGATCTGCCCTTGCCAAGGGGCCCGAGAAAGATTTTTTTTCATAAGGTCAGAGCTTGCACCTAGAATCACCTCCACCCACCTCCTATTTCTCCATCTTTGTCCGGCCGTGCCTAGAAGGGAGGTTAGCACATCAGAAGGGGTAAGCTCCATGCAATACTCAGTCTGCAACTCGATCTTCAGAGAAAATTCTTAACCAGTCTCAGTCTAATCTTTCAGTGGTAGGCATACATCAAGTTTAATTGTGTGGAATGAACAGAGACTTTTATGGACATTTTGCTGATTATGAAAGTAACGCACAGCATGGGCTGTTCAAAGACAAAGGGATAAATCAACCAGAAGTGAACAAAATGGCCCTGAAGACATCTGCTGTGTGGCCTAGTTAGTGGCAGTAAAAAACAATGTGTGTCATGAGCATATAAAAACAGCTGGGTAAAAGTGTTTCCATCGTTAACGGGCTCTCAAGAGAAGGGTGTATGCATACATGGACTGGAGAGATTGTTCAGCAATTGACTGGCTTACTGTGCCAGCATGAAGACCAGAGTTTGGGTTCCCGGAACCCACACAGAATGCCAAGTGAACTTGGTGACCTGCCTATAATTCCTGTCTTAAACAACAAATGGGATCCCCAGAATAACCTGGCTAGGGAGATGAGCCATATTGATGAACTCTGGGTTTGACTGAGAGACCCTGCCTCACTGAATAAGGTGCAAGAGTAATTGATACATCTGACCTCAAACCTCCATATGTGTATGTGCACCCCTGGACATGTGTACCTACATGCATACAAACATGCATGCACACTACATACGTGAAAAAGTATATTCATTATTCATTTAATGGATATTTATTGAATACATATTTAGTAATCAGAGACTAGGAATATGCTTATTTGCTGATCCCAGAAGCATCCCTGTGGGATGTATGAGTACAGAGGACCTCTTGTGTTCTACTCACTCTCATCTCTGGCTGGATGGCAGGTGATGGATCTCGGACGGGATGCCACCCGCCGTTTCTTCAACTGGTTCTACTGGAGCATCAACTTGGGTGCTGTACTGTCCCTGCTGGTGGTGGCCTTCATTGAGCAGAACATCAGCTTCCTATGGGGCTACAGCATCATCGTGGGCCTTCTGGGCCTGGCATTCTTCATTTTCCTCTTTGCCACCCCTGTTTTCATCACTAAGCCCCCAACAGGCAGCCAAGTGTCATCTATGTTGAAGCTTGCCTTCCAAAACTGCTGTCCCCTGCATCCTTCCAGGTAACAGAGGGTAAAGGTGGCTGCCAAGCCCCCTGGGGGAAGCCAGATGCAGCTTGTTGGGCTTTGGGTTCTGTTTGAGGGGTGGCACTGAATGAAAACCTGCCCTCCAGGTGACTAAGGACGGTGGTTAAGGTGAAAATGATGGGGGTGCTGCTGGTGCTGGTGGCAGTGGTGTGGGGTGCTGCTGGTGCTGGTGGCAGTGGTATTACTGATGATCTTCTAATTAGAAATCATAAGGACTGGGCTGTGGGGATGGCCCAGTCAGTAAAGCTTGCCTTAAAAGTACTAGGACCTGAGTTTCATCCCTAGCACCAATAGAAAAATGCCTATCCTGGCAGCACAGAGCTACAATCTCAGCACTGGGGAGGTAGAGACAAGTGAGTCCCAGGGTGCTTAACATCCTGTCTAGCCTAATTTGTGAGCTATAGGCCAATGAGAGATCATCTCAAAGAAGGCAGACAGCATTCCTAAAAATGATACCGAAGGTTATTCTCTGGCCTCTATATGCACATGCACACACGGGCACCTGCACACACACACACGCACACGCACACACACACACACACACACACACATTTAAAACCATGTTAATAGGGAGAAGGAATTAAGAAAGACACTCAGTGCACCTTCAGCCTACACAAGAACATGCACACACTGTTCTAATCTCATTCTGTTGCTGTAACAAGCACCACGATCAAAAGCAGCTTAGAGGAGAAAGGGGCTTATTTTGACTTACAGGTTACAGTCCGACGCTCAAGAAAGTCAAGGCAGGAACTTGAAGCAGAAACCATAAAGGAACACTGCTTGCCCAGGCTTGTGTTGGCTTTTTTTATAGAGCCCAGGACCACCTGCTTAGGGAATGGTTCCTACCACAGTGAGCTGGGTCCTCCTACATCAATTAAAAGTCAAGATAATTCCCATAGACACCATGGCCAATCTTAACTGGACAACCCCTCAGTTAAGACTCCCTTCTTCAGGTGACTCTAAGCTGTGTGAAGAAGTTGGCAATTGAAGCTAACAGAGACACGTGCACACATGAACTGAACACAGAAGTGTACTCTCTCTCTCACACACACACACACTCACACACACACGAATATGTACATACACATTCACAATTTTATAAAGGAAAAGAGAAATGCAGAGCACAGTGATGGTCTTGGCAGCAGCAGTGGGGATGTATGATGGGATTGGTAGTAAAAATAAACACTGCCAGTGGCCTTATGGTGACAGTCAGGGCGGGTAGGTAATGTGATGGGCACAGTGATGCTCCCCAAGATATGAACTGAATGTTGGAGAGGACTACACTGGTGTTTCTTCCTTTCATGAGTCTCAGAGGATGACATTCTTGGACAAGAAAAGGATCAGATAGTCTCAGGACAAAAGACAAAGAGCAAAGGTCAGAGGTGTAGCCACAGCTGATCTAATTATTCCAAAATAAACAACCCTGTTATCAGGTGAAATAGTCTTCAGAAAGTAATTTCATGACTCCCTATCTCATGAGCTCACACCTGAGAGAAACTGATTCCAAGTGTCCTTGGAAAGGCTTGGTAGTCTACTTCTGTCCCTTCCATCTGGTCTGGTTTTTGAATGTTTGTGTGTGTGTGTGTGTATTATTTATATTGTCGTATTATTAAATAAAATTTGAGAGTCAGATATTGGGGTAAAAACCTGATTGATCAGAGAAGTATCAGAGAAGTGACCAGTGACCTCTCTCTCCTTCCTCCATCCAAAAGGACTGTGAATCTCTCTAAACCCTTCCCTCCCACTTCCTGTGTCTCTTTATGTTCTGGGTTCTCTAAAACCTCTGTGGCTGATTCTGGTCAGCTAGTAGCTAACTCTGCCCTCTGATTCAAGGTAAACTTTATTGGCAGTATCGTGAGTATCAGAGTGTGATCAAAATATCCCACAGCATGTGTGTGTGTGCCTGCTTACAACATGCATATGGAGATCATAGGACAATTTGTGATAGTCAGTTCTCCCTTCTACCATGTGGGTACCAGGGATCAAACTCAGGTCATCAGACTTGATGGCAAATGTCTTAACCTATTCCCCTTGTTGTACCTCCAGTCTCTGGGTTTCTCTGTGCAGCCCTGGCTGGCTTGGAACTCACTGTGTAGACCAGGTTGGCCTCTACCGCAGAGATCCACCTGCCTCTGCTTCCTGAGTGCTGAATTAAAGGTGTGGATCACCACCATCTGGCTTCCAATCTCTTTTTAAATTAGCTTACAAAACATCAGGTTTCCTTCTGGCGTTTTCATGCATCCTTCCCCCTTCCTCATTTCCCTGACCCCACTCCTTACTGTACCCTTCTAGCCCCTCTTCTCCCTTCCTATCACATGTTCTAGTACCCTTCCTAACCTCTCATTAAAGCCTCTTTTTATTTTCTTCTCTCCCAGTCCCCTTTCTAGTTTCCTAGCATCTAAACACACTCATACATACATACACATATGTAATAGTTAGCAGGTGGGATCCACCTATGACGGAGACCATGCAGCATTTGTCTGGTCCTGGGTTACTTCACTCAGTATGATGCTTTCCAGTTCCATCCATTTTCCTCAGATTTCATAATTTCATTATTTATGGTTGAAATAAATTTTATTGCATAAAATTGACCACTTATGCCAAGCAAATCTGTCTCTAGTTCCAGGCTGGGTCCACATCCAGCCAGGGTCAGTGGAATCTTGAGAAAGGGGTGATGTGCCAGCCTTCCCCAGCCTGCTGGGTTGCTGGAGGTCAGTCCGTGAAGTTACAGGTGCCGAGGAGTCTGGTGGTTTTAATTAGCCGTTACTGCCTCACAAACACACCACAACTTTCCACTCAAGCACCAGCTTTTCATTCTCTTTCAAATGCTGTGGGCAACTATGGTTAGCGGTTAGTGGGGCGTGTCTTCTGCTGCTCTCAACATCACCAGGTCATTTGGGAGCTTTAAAGGGCTAGATTCTCACACATTCTCACACGGTGGTAGGAGATGGTGAGCTCAGAGCTCAGCTGGGACTGATGGTGGAAGCCTAAGTCCCTCCTTCCCTTGGTCTCCTTCCCATGGCCTCGTCTGTAGCTTGCACTTCTCGGGGATGGTGTCTGGGATGGGAAAAGGAGCATTCTAAGGAGGAATGTTCCAGAAGGTGGGTGGTAGAAGCAGCTGTGGGTTTTCTTAAGGTTTGCAGGTTTTGCAAAGCATGGCATCACATCAGTCTCTCTCTGTTGAGTAAAGAGTCACAAAGCCAGGCTGGATCTGGCAAGAGAAACAGACCACAGCACTGTTGAGGAACAGCACTGATTGCTGGGAGGGGGGAGTTCATGGCAGCTGTCCCTGAAGAAGACCAGCTGGATATTTTAATTTTGGAGTCTTGGGGGACAGCTCAGGGCTTTTGGATGAGAAAGGTTCAGAAAGCTTGAGGGCAAAGGGTAAAGGTCGTAGTGCTGGTCAGACTATCTGGTCTCCTGGTGATGGTCCTTCCATCTCTGCTTCTCCCTCCACTCTCCACCCCACTGCTAAGTCCCTTGAGGATAGACCTGGGTCAGCATCAGGGGAGTTGGGGTGCGTCAAATCTGTGGGAGACTCTGAGTTAGATTGTGTTGGGACTTCTGTGGTTCTCATGACAAATGGATGCCACAAAGTCAAAAACAAAAGTAAAATCCCTGAAGAATCTGCTTTCCTCCCTCTCTGGTTTTACTCCCCCTTCCCCAAACCCAAAAGCTGTTTATAGCTTGAGAGTGGTGTAAGTTTGATGGCCACTCGTGATAGTTTGGGTGACATGGATGACCTCACTAGTGGGGGTGACGGGAAGGGTGGTGGAGTTGGTGCTGGAGGTCCTTACGGTGTAAATGGAGGGGAGGAGTGGCTAAGATCCTCAGGGATCTGGGAACTGGTTCTCTCCATCCACTGTGTGGGCCCTGGGTATTAAACTGAGATTAAAGGTAAATGCCTTTGCCAGCTGAGTCATCTCATTGGCCCCTCAATGGGGATCCTGGAAGGAGGATGATTGAGGTAGAAACAGTGGCTTTAGTGCTAGAGAGAGCTGAGTTGTGGCTGTTTTTCTGTTTCTCTCCTGTGGCCTTACAGAGATTCTGAAGGTGCCCTTCTGCTACCTGACCAGAGGTCTCACCCATGGGGTCCTTCTCCACAAGAAGACATGGCCAACTTCCAGGTGCTGGTGAAGCTCCTGCCTGTGATGGTGACCCTCGTGCCTTACTGGATGGTATATTTCCAGGTAGGCACCCCGCCTTCTGATCTGGGGCCTGGCATCCCAGCCCCTCATAGGCTCAGCCTTTGCTGTAAACGCCTGCAGCATTACCTCCCCAGGGTAATGCGGTGTGTGTGTGTGCATGCATGTACATGTGTATGTGTCATGTGCGCACATGTGCATGTGTACATAGACTTAATGTACATATGAGTGTATGTATGTGTACTATACACGTGTGCATGTGTTTTCACATGTGTGGAGCCAGGGCAGCAACTTAATCCTGTCCTGTAGTTGGATTCTTCTTTGGGCCTCCAACTCACAAATAACAACACAGAGATTTATTATTAATAATGAAAGCTTGGCCTTAGCTTAGGCTTGTCCCACTAGCTCTTATAACTTAAATTAACCCATTTATTTTAATCTACATTCTTTTGTGTGGCTTGTTACCTTGTTTCCCCATACTGCCATGCTGCTTTCTCTGCCTCTCACTGGTGACTCTGTCGCCTTCTTCCCAGAGTTCTCTCTCTGCCTAGAAGTCCCGCCTATACCTCCTGCCTAGCTATTGGCTGTTCAGCTTTTTATTACACCAATCACNTTAGGCTTGTCCCACTAGCTCTTATAACTTAAATTAACCCATTTATTTTAATCTACATTCTTTTGTGTGGCTTGTTACCTTGTTTCCCCATACTGCCATGCTGCTTTCTCTGCCTCTCACTGGTGACTCTGTCGCCTTCTTCCCAGAGTTCTCTCTCTGCCTAGAAGTCCCGCCTATACCTCCTGCCTAGCTATTGGCTGTTCAGCTTTTTATTACACCAATCACAACAATACATTTTCACATAGTGTACAAATCTCCCACAGCCTATTCCATTCCCAGCCCCCACCCCCAAGTAACAAGGCCATTGCTTCCCACACCCTCTTTGTTGGAGAAAGCCTAAGATAGGATCATAGCCTGTTACTCTAGGGTGGCACAGACTGTCCCATAAGATACAGGAACATGGTGAAGATGTCCATACCAGCTGTCAGGACATTGACATCCTTCTACAGTGGCTAACAAGTAGCTGCTGCCCTGGGTGACCCCAGAGTACCCCCTTGTCTGGTCCCCTGCCAGGAGTCTCCTGGAACCCCTTCACTTCACGACAACTAGAGTACCAATGTCTGGTATAGCAAGGGGCAGGGCCACCAAACCTGTTCCTTCCAGTGGCTGTGTCCAAAGCCATGCTGGCAGATCAGTACCTCTACCCTGGCTGTGTCAATCTTCAGGACTCAGCTTGGCTTCAGTGTCAAACGACAACTCCCAATGAGACTGTCATGTCATTATTCCCCCATTTCACTGAACACTTATCTATACCCACCCTGTGTAAGGCATGGAGACACAATGGGAAGGCCATCTGAGCAGCTGCAGCCAGGCTCTGGGATACGTCTGTGGTTACTGCTCATAGCCTAAGAACATCAGAAAACCCCATCGCCAAGGCTGTCTCTCAATATGAAGTGGATTGGGAGCACCTTTTTCTGTCCAGGGGAAGGGCCAGCTGCCCAGGGATACTGCTGAGGAATACCTGCCCCAAAGCCTTCTGGAGCCAGAGGTCCAGTGACCAGCTCTACCCCAACCTGCCTCCATCTCTCCACAGATGCAGTCCACCTATGTCCTGCAAGGTCTTCACCTTCAGATCCCCAACATCTTCCGGACCAACCCTACCCATAGCTCTTTGGCTCTGAGTGCAGAGAACAATAACTACAGGGTAAGAGATTTAAGTGTGTGGTCAGCCCCAGCCTGGCTGGGAGCATCCTGTGAGAACTGCCTGCACCCCACCCCAAACCCCTTAGTGATGTGGCATGCTGAGGACACAAGAAAATAACCAGCAGGATGGAGGAACACGTGTAATGCCCAGTCCCTCTCTCAGCATGACCAGTTGCCCACAGGACCTCAGGCTTGGTGTCCCCACCCCCGACATGCTGCTGCTCACTGTCCAGTTTGCGCCTCCCAGTGCACACACGGGTCCCTATTCAATCTGCCTTCCCACTATTTCCCTGGGACCCTTTCCACGCTGCGCTCATGATAGAAAGTTGTGTACCCAGGAAGATCTTTGCCTTCCCTGGTATAATCCTGTCCCTTAGTTACACAGCTGAGAAGACTTGAGTACTCTGGGGGTGGGGTGGGACAGGAGCACTAGCCCTGGGTTACTCAGGGGCATGGTCCAGCCCAGAGCTCTTTCTGCTCTGCCAACCTGTCTCCTGGGCCCCTCCCATGCAGATCCCAGAAGCCTGGCTCCTGCTGGCCAATGTTATGGTGGTACTGGTTCTGGTTCCGGTCAAGGACCACTTGATTGATCCTCTACTGCTGCGGTGTAAGCTGCTGCCGTCAGCTCTGCAGAAGATGGCCCTGGGCATGTTCTTTGGGTTTACTTCGATCATTGCAGCAGGTGCGTGGTACATCATGTTCATTCAGACCTTCAAGACACATAGTATAAGGGAGTGCATGTCACTGGGTGTAATGGTGCACACTTATAATCCTTGGCACTCAGGAAGGTCAAGGCCAACCTGGGCTACATGAGACTGTCTGAAAACTAGATAGATAGATAGATAGATAGATAGATAGATAGATAGATAGATGATAGAGGCTGAAAAACCTAAAGCTAAATGAACACTGTCTTATTGGTCACGTGCAACACAAACTAGATGTGGCTGTCTTCTTTAATTTTGTCCTATTCCACCCTCAATAATCTCAGGAGTTTTATTGCTTCTTGGGTAAGGGGATGCAGTCTCCAAAAGGCTAGGTGAGTTGCCCAGGTTTGCACAACAAACCAGTGGGAGGCCAGGATCGGAATGCAAGTGCCAATGTGCTTGTGATTCGTTCACCAGGGCCAAGGGGTCTCCCAGGCATTGAAGGGGAGAAGACAACAAACCTAAGGCCAGGTTGGAAACACTACCATAATGCCTAACCTTGCCCTAGAGAAGTCATGTGATCTCATAGGAAGTAGGCCAGCTGAAAACCAGATAGACTGAGACTAAGATTCAGTCCCAACTGCTTATTACCTGTGTGATTCTAGGCTGTTGCTCAATCTAAGTTTCACTTTCCTCATTTGCAAAAAACGTCATAACAGACTCCAGATTAATAAGAACTCCTGTGAAATACAAAACCTAGTTGAGCTTCCTAGCAGCCAAGGCAAAAAAAAAATAATAAAAAAATTGGAAATCAAGCTCTAAACTGCCTGGGGTAGTCTGACTGTACTCTTTTGCTCCCCACCCCACAACCCCCCAGGAGTCCTGGAGAAAGAGCGCTTAAGGTACATCAAAGACAACCAGACAGTGCCTCAGCTGATTGGGAAGGACTTGTACTACGCGGCACCACTGTCTATCTGGTGGCAAATCCCCCAGTACCTGCTCATTGGCATCAGTGAGATTTTTGCCAGCATCCCAGGTATTCTGGATTCCCTCCCCAGCTCTTACACTGGTGCTGAGCTCTGCTTGGATGTATGTCCCTCTAGACCAGGAGGAACCATAGGCCTAGCACTCTGGCTTCTGTATGGAGGGCAGCGGTGACGCCAAAAGAGGTCTGCCTCTGTTCCGGTGATCGTGAGGTCGAGGGACTTTCTAGCTCTGGGTTCAGGCTTGAGCCAGCCCATTACAAGACCCCAGGGAGTTGGGGGCTAAAAGGCGCTTTCCATATGTCCCCTGTGCTGTGGATTCTGCCTTTGTAGTCATTGTTCCTTCTGCCCCTTTCTTCAAAAATCCCCTGGGTTGGTTGCTCTTCCCTTCTGGAACTCAGCTCTGTGTCCTATAGTGTGTGCATGCACACATACACACACACACACACACACACACACACACACACACACACACACACACCAACCCTGTCCCAACTTAGTCAGGAAACCAAAACTTCAAGAGTTGGGTAGGCTCTCTCACTTGGCTGTGGAAGGAATTCTAGACTTTGATGATAAAACTGACCCTGTGAATTCAAGCTGCAAATAAAAAAACCACCAGTCTTGGACTGGGGACTGGAGAGTGTGGCTGGACTGTGAGTAAGGTGGGGAGGGGTGAGGAGATGGGCTTCTGGGGAAGTTAAAGTCAGCAAGTGTGGGAAGAACCTTCAATGTACTGGGACCAGCAAGAGCCATGGGTAGGGGGTATGGTGGGGAGCCAGAGCTGGAGAGGGGAGTGTAGAGAGGAAAGTCACAGTGGGGCCAATGGCTGAGCCTGGATGGGGGAGTTTCCTGAGGCCAACAGTACCCTTCGATCCTCCCACCACTTCTATAGGAAATGGAAGCCTCCAAGAAGTTCCAGAGAGCAGGCAGTTGTGGCACACGCTTTTAATCCTAACAGAGGCAGGCAGATCTATGAGTCTGAGGCCAGCCTGGTCTACAGAGGGAGTTCCAGGACAGTCTCACAAAAACAAAAGTTCCAGAGACCCACTCAGCCATGTGTGGGTGATGAGGGTCAGGGCCCAGGACAGAGGAGACAGGAAGGGAGGCCAACCTTTGGAAACTATTTCAGATGCTGAATGGAAATGATTTGGTGATGCTGTGGAAGCGGCTGAAGAAAAGCGGAAGCAGCTGCTAAGATGTCACCCAGGCCCCATCACTGGGGTGCCCAGGAGGAAGAAAATAGTCAGAGCTCTGGGATAGCGTTCATAATGTCCAGGGGGAGGTGTTCCATCAGATATGGATGAGAAGGGCAGATACAATGTGTCATGTCACAGGCATGCAGGTGCTGTCAGTCATGGGGACACATTATCCAAGGGAATTAGGATAGAGGCTTGGAAAAAGAGAGAGGAATGTGACTCCCCCACACTGGGAGATTAGCAGTGGGGTTCATCTCTGCTCCCCCTGCAGCCCAAGTCCCTCCCTTCTTTCTCCCACAGGTCTGGAGTTTGCCTACTCAGAAGCTCCACGCTCCATGCAGGGTGCCATCATGGGCATTTTCTTCTGCCTTTCGGGGGTAGGCTCACTGTTGGGCTCTGGCCTGGTGGCCCTACTGTCCTTGCCTGGGGGCTGGATGCACTGCCCCAAGGACTTCGGTGAGTGAGAGGGGACCCCCCAGGAGAAGATAGGAATGGAGGGAGGTGTAGGGATGGAATAAGCAGTCATGCTTCATACTCGGTGGCCCTCAGAGGCACCTTCCTGCTTCCTGAACTCAGCCATTACTGACTGCTGAGTGGTCACTTTCTCCCCTGGTGTTTGGTTCAAGTCTCCAAATAAAGGAATAGGAGATTCAATGAGAGACACTTGGGGAGTTACAATATCAGAGGGCTCTCTACCCAGTGCTCTCAGACCACACCCACTGGTGTGTGGCTTTAGCTGCTAGCCCAAGGAGCCCCTCCCTACCCACATGTCAGCCTTCCTGTCCTCAGGGAACATCAACAACTGCCAGATGGACCTTTACTTCTTCCTGCTAGCCGGCATTCAGGCTGTCACAGCTGTCCTGTTTCTCTGGATTGCTGGTCACTATGAGAGGACTCGTCAGAACCCAGCCTCCCAGAGCGTATCCAGCAGGGTCAGGGGCTGAATCCATCTCCACCTACCCGGATAGACAGTGCCATTGCAATACCAGCTGTGCCCATTCTCTTCTCATTTATTTTGTACCCAACAGTAGAATGAAGTGGTTCTGATAAATAAGGGGCATGCACCCTCCCTCTTGACCATGGTCCACGACAAGGGGTGGGGTAGAGGGGGCCTGGGTTCAGGTCCCCAAGGGGTCCCAGCAGGGGACTCGGATCAACAAGCACCAGAGGATGAGCATGAAGACCAGGTAAGAAGTCCAGTCAGACATCCCACTGGTCCCACTGCCTGGGTTGGTGGCTGAAGCTGCACCATGGCAGGCCAGGGAGTGGTCAAGAGCTGCCCCGGATTCTCTCCATGTAGTTACGAAGCTCCTCCGGGTCCTTCAGGCCCATGTCCTCACACACCCAGCGGATGTCCTCCTCACCTGCCACCAGGATGGACTGTACAGCTGGGGCCCCTACAGGCTCCTCGGGCAGCTGGGCTGGGGGTGCTGGTGCAAATGTCACAAACTCTACTCTCTTTCGACGTCCCCCAGCGTCTTTGCGGGCCAGGGTGCTTGAGGAGCCAACGGTGCCCTCTGAAGCACTGGGAGGCACAGTTGAGGCATCCCCTCCTGCCCCACTTTCACAGGGGCATCCTCCCTCCCCCTTGGGTGGGCCCGGGGAGGAGCATCGGTCCAGCTGACGACTCAGTTCTTCCTGATTGGTGCCCAGCCAGACCCAGTTATGGGGCTGGGGGGAGGAAGGGTCCGTAGCGCTGTCGGGAGGCTCTTTGCGCTGGTAGCGCAACACGAAGACCACACCATTGACCAGAAAGATGAGGATGGCCAGACAGAAGATACCCAGCAGAGCATACATTCCCAGCTCTAGGTCGGTGACACGCTGAGGTGCAGGCACCATCTCTTCCTCGTCTTCCTCCTCTTCTTTGGCCTCATCCTCTTCCTTCCCAGCTTCTTCGTTTGCCCGCTCAAACTTGCCCCTAATATCCACATGGCCCCCCATACCACCTGCTACCCGCCGCTTTCCCCCAACAGTGGCTTCTGTGAATAGTGGACTCCGGGCAGGACTGGATGGAAGGGCAGGTGCTGGTGTGGGCAAAGGGGGCAGCCCCAGCCAGGCAGTGCCTGAGGCCAGGGGCACACGATGGCGGCCCCGGCGACATGGTTCCGGTGGGTGCAGAGCCACGTGTAGGGGCAGCCCTTCGGCACCCACCCCACTCACCACCACACCAAGCTGGGCTCCCTGCTCTTCAGCTGGCAGGACGGCACTGGGCTCCTCAGCTGAGACCGACAGTCCCAGGTCACTGCGGTCGTAGAGCTCGGCAGGGGCCAAAGTGTGGTCAGAGAAAGACAGCCACAGGGAGAGGGCCACCTCCTGCAGGGCACACAGACACAGGCAGAGACACGCGAGGGCACGCACGCATGCACACACAAACCACTCCCACAGTGACAGGCCACACGGAAGAAAAAGCACGGAGGAAACGAGACACAGGCAAATGGACAAAACACAGGGAGAGAGGGGATGCGTGTCAATCACCTGTCTGCCACTCAGCCCAGGAGTCTGAGTCCTCAAGAGAGCCTAGTGAACCTCCCAATGCCATGCTTCAGCCAGTCACTGCTGGGCCACTTCCAGCCACAGAGAACTCACTACCTCACAGGAAGTCGTCCTTATTTTGAGAACCCTAGAGCAAGGGGTCCAAGTACCAGGACCTACTTCCTCCCCTCCTCCTCCACCATCAGCCCCCATCAATAGCTGTTGACCATGCTCCCTGATCCCCAGCCATCACCTGCTTTGGGGCTGGAAGAGCTGACTGGGCCCAGCACGTGGCTGTGACCTCCCCAGGGTGGGATGTGCCTCGGCTCAAAGCCAGTGAGATGCCCATCACGGGCTGGACTCGCAGCTCCAGCATTGAGACCTTGTCGTCTGTCACAGCCAGTGCCTGCTCCCCCAGAATGGAGTCAGAAAGTGGGGAACGAACCTAAGAGTGGGAAGCAAATGAAAGTTGGGGTGGGTGAGGTATCCTGCACATAGTCTCCCCGCATCTCTATACTCTAATACACTAATAGACTCCAATCCACATCAGAGGACAGGGCCCTTCTGGTGGCCTCTCCCTACACACCTATTCCCTCGTCCTTCACACCTGCCACATTTCCTGCAGTGAACTCCATTCTCACTCAGCCTCCTACCCCTCCTAGACCTGTCTTCCCCAACCCCTACTACAGTCTTCACATCTAACCAGGACCATTCTGGGGACACGCCCTGGGGGCAGGGGGCGGAGTCTTGCTCTTTAGCATCCCCTGTGGTGACTCACCTCAATAGAGGTGACTCCAGGCTCCCGCCCCACTAGGATGCGGCCGCCTTCCAAGGAGGCTATGCGAGGATCTTGCACATGGGCGTGGGCTGCCACAAGGTGAGTCACATCCAGCAGCCAGTCAGGGCCGAGTAGGTGAGTGAGGCGGCGGCCACCGTCCAGCGGATGGGCCACAAAAGGTACCAGGAAGTGCACACCAGCTCTTTGGTACTGCAGGCGACAGCCGCGGGAGCGCCGCTCTGCCTCCTCAACCGCAGCCTCAGGTTCAGGCTGTCTGCAGGGCAGAGCATCAGTGATGGGCCCGCCCACTGGAGACCACGCCTTGCCCAAACTCCAAACCCAGCAAGGCCCTACCCAGCCACCCATCTAGAGGTTCTAAATTGAAGCTTTAATGCCTCAGTTTGCACAAATGACAAAGCAACAATAGTAACCAGAGGCGCCTGACTGGTGTATGCCTCCCGTTCTTCAAACTTTGTCCTGAATACCCAAGTCTTTCTGTTCAGGTCAGGAATGCCCAGACCTGTGTTGCGTTGTTGACTGGTGAAATGTGCCTATCTATGCAGTTGAAGACCTCTGGAGTGGGAAGGTGACAAGGCAATGGGGTGACAACTCCGTTTCTACAGAGCGTGAGAGCCTAGGCACCTCATCCTTGCCCTCAAGGTCTGGTGAGCCTCCCCATTACCCAGTATAGTTCGTTTTGACAGAGTGCAGGCCATTTAAGGCTTTGGGGTAGAGTAGAGAACATTCTCAGGGATGGAGTGTGGAGCTGGAGAAGGATGGACAGAAAACCGAGCAAAAATAATTCGTATGTGTTATAGCCGACAAGGAAGCCAGGGGAGAGGGACCTATAGAGGCTGCCAGTTAGACTACAGTGCCCAGGGTTCTGGTGGTCAAAGGTAGGTGATGGCTAATATCATCAACCTGACAAAAATCCAGGATCATCTAAGAGACAAATCTCTGGGCATGACAGTGAGGTAATTTTTTTTTCCTTAATAAGTTATTTTTATTTTATGTGTATTGGTACCCTGCCTGCATGCATGTCTGTGTAAGGTGTCAGGTCCCTGGAACTGGATTACAGACAGCTGTGAGCTGCCATGTGGGTGCTGAGAACCAAACCCGGGTCTCCCAGAATAGCAGGCAGAGCTCCAAACTGCTGAGCCATCTCTCCAGCCTGTGAGACAGCTTGTAAGAGGGTAACTGAGGTGGGAAGACTCGCCCTAACTATGGCCAGTGCCATCCCATCAGCTTGGGTCCCACTACTGAATTAAAAAAAAAAGGAGGAAGTGAGCTGTGCACCAGCGTCCATCTCTCTGCTTCCGGATTTGGAATGCAATGTGGCCTGTCCAGCAGACTAAAACTCCTGTCGCTATGACTGCCCCACCAGAATGGGCTGTGCTTTGAACGGTGAGCCAAATAAACCCATTCCTTAAGTGCGCAGTGCGCAGTGTTTTAGACCGCAGCCTGGGTCCATGGAGGATACACTGTGTATCCTCAGGCCCCGAAGGAAGTCACCAAGTCCTATGGTTCCTGCAGGCTTGCACTCACCCTTCCGCTGGGCCTGGGACCCGCCAGCCTCGGATCTGCTCCAGAGTCGTGTCTGTCAGCTCAATGTGCAAGGGCAGCAGTGGAGCCCATACAGTCAGCCTCAGTGAGGCCCGCAGTCGGCGCCACCAGAAGTCCACCCGCACTCCCTTGGCACCCCGACTCTCCTGGCCAGCCACGAACACGGCGTCACAGGCCTCAGATACCTATGGAACGGCAGAGATGGACTGAGACACAAAGGACAGGCAGTAAGATGGCATCACCTACTCCAACCATAAGTAGGGCCACAACTCAGATTCAATTCTGTATGGCATAGAAATGTGTGTTGTGGTGGCCTGGATAGTGGCTGTTCTTAGTTTAAATATTTTGCTGTGCTGAAATCCACCCCAGAGGTACTGGGCCATACTTTGGGTTCTCCAGGGGATGAGCTGGGCCATTTGCATGCAACACATACAGTCTTCCTCCTAGCATGATCAGGACAGAGGTGTCACTGTTAGCCCCTCAGTGCCAGTCTCAGACAACAACCAGACACAGCTAAGTGGGTGAAGGCTGAAGGGCAAGACAGGCCCACCTACCCAGGGGCCCCCAGGGTGCTGTCCCTGCTGCCTGGGATCTGGGCTAGTGCATCCTCATTAAGACATCAAGATGGAGAAAGCTGTCTACCCTCTTAACCTCACAGGTCATTACAAGAGTGATTATTACGTTAATCATCATCAAATGATAACAGCAGTAACTGCTGATGCTTCGGTTCTTACTATCTGCTGGATACTGTCTTAGGGACTTTTAACTCTTCCAATAGCCTAATATGTTAGAGTTGAGGGACCAGGGGCTCAGAGAGGCTAAGAGACTTGCACACGACCACACAGCTAGTTTATAACAAAGAAGGGCTGCAATGATTCATATTGTCAACTTGACAATATCAAGAACTCCTTAGGAGACAAACCTCTAGACATGTCTGTGAGGGAATTTCTAGATTGAGTTCACTGAGATGAGAAACTCCATCCTAACTATGGGCAGCACCATCCATGGGCTGGGTCCTCTGCCTCGTCCACCACCCCCGAATAAAAAGGAGAAACCCTTTTTTCTCAGCAGCAGTATTCCGCTCTCTGCTTTCTGACAACAGTGCCATGTGACCAGCTGCCTCAAGCTCCGAACTGTAGCCTTGAGCTATGCCAGAACAAACTCCTCCTTCCTGAAGTCACCTTCGTCAGGGATTTTGTCACAGCAGTGAGAAAAGTAACTAACGCAGGTCTCTACAAAAACGTCCTGACTCCAAGGGGCACACATTATTCCAGCTCAGCTCCCTGGCTGGGGCCAAAATGGACGATGGACAATGAATGTGGAAATAAGCTTAAGGCCGAACTTTCAGAGTTACCACTTTTAACTTTAGTTACACTTTACTAGACAGATAATTGGGATGAAAAAAAAAGAAAGGGTGACGTCACACAGCCCTGCCCATGAAATTTGTGCTTGAGAAGCCATTCTCTTGGAGATGTACTACAGGAAGGAACAAAGCTACGCGTCTCACTGTGTGTGCTCACACAGATGGGCGCTGCCACTCACCTGCAGGACCTGTGTGTTGGCTGACTCACAACCAATGTGTTCTGTCACCTCTTCCAGGGCTCCCCCACTGTCCACAGTGACAAGCCGCACCGGGATGCGCTGGGGCACTCCTGTCAATGGAGCTGTGTTCACCAGCTCCTCGGCCTGAGGGTGCAAGGGTTGTTTAGTTTCAGGGTTCTCACCCGGGGTTCCTGGGATCAGGCTTCCATGGGGCTGAGCCCAGATGTTAGCCTCTTACCTTGGCCAGGGGGATGAGGGCTCGGATATCCCGCTCAGACACCAGGATCTCCCAGACCATTTTGTCTTTCTCTGCTTCGGGGGCCTGACCTGGGTACTCCAGCTGCCACGTGACTGGGCGAGTGACCACCACACCCCCACCAGTGCTATTCTCCACTGTGAAGTCCACCCACAGGAACTCAGACAGTTCAAGGGGACTGCTGGCAGAAGAGAGAAGAGCTGAGTGTTTGCCAGCTGCCAGGTATCATCTATGTTCATAAGCAGTCTCTATAGTTATCCCCATTCGATTGACAAGAAGATCAAGGCACAGAGACCATGCAGCTCTCCTAAGATTACAGTGTAAAATGACAGAGCCTAAACCTCCATCCTGGCTACAGAGCCCAACTTGACCTCCAGGCCCCTCTTAAGAGCCACAGAGCCACTGATTTATATCCCCAAATGCTCACTGAGGTGGGGGGCATCCACTGGACCCCCACACCTGTTCTCTAGCATTCTAGGACTAGAACTCTCTTTTGTGCCCACCTGGAATTTGGTCCTGCAGGCCCAGCACGGTGACAGGTGATCAGGCTGGTGTGGTGCTTTGAGCCCTTGAAGCGGTCTAACTTAGCGGTCCAGAAGGCGGGCTGGGCTGGACGGGCAGCTGTCACCTGCAGCCCTTTCTTCACCTTGATCCTGCAAAGAGCAGATGGGTTTTGGTCGAGATAAAGACTGAGCTGCAGCGGCGGCGGGGGGNGGGCAGACAAAGCACTAAAAATGTCAGTTGCCTGGCTGGCTTTCCTCCACCTGGAATTTCTTCCTATCTCTCTCAGAAGGACCTCACCTCAAGACAGGTTATGTCACGTTCCTTCCTCTACCCACCCAAAGGCCACTTACAACTCTACTGCCTACAAGCTGGCATTCCAGAACCTCCAGGTCCTAGCTCAGCCTCAATAGGGGCAGTGACATCTCACCATACATTTTGGGCTTGCGCCACACCAAGAGTTGTCCTTCCCCAGCCCAGCACACAGTCATGACCCCAGGCCTTTGCTCACACTGCACCTACAGTCTAGTCTGCCTTTCTTCCCAAACACGATTTCTTGTAGGTGTTAGTAAATGGCTTTCTCCCTTACTCTGCCCACGGACTCAAGTTCTCAGGGCACTTCCTTCAGTCACACCCCCCACGCATATGCTATTTAATCTAGTTCATGCCCTCTCTCTGAGTCCTTGGTATAGATGGGTGCTGGGCCTTCCACCTCTGTGCCACTCCGGTGTGGAGACACAGGACTGGTACTGTAATATCTGTGGACTCAGCGGATGAGTGAGCCTCAGTGGGCATGATGGGTAGGAAGACATGTTGGGTAGGACTCCCGTATACCCACCCTATGGTAGAGGAAAAGTGACACTACAGATCCTTGTCAGTTTCACTGACTGGGGTGGAGGATGCTTTGGTTTAACGTCCTACAGACATGGACATATAGAATGGGGCCTTTGATGTGCAGGAGTAGGCTTTGTCCAAAGTGCCAGGCCCCCACAACAACAGTAGCAAGCAGAGGACCCTGTGGGTGGTCGATCCCCATAGATACCTGTCTCGTCAGCATTTGAGCATAGCCCAGCACCGGACACTACACTTCTCGGGCCCCAAGCCTCTCCTACTTCATCTACCACAAGACATAAAGTCCTGGGGAAGCTTCCCACTTCTGGGCTGTGATCATCACAGGGTCTTACAACTCTCTGCTGGGAACATTTATGCAGAACTCATGGTTTGAAGAGGCCAAGAGCTCCAGCGGGGACTGCAGGAGAAATGGATACCTATTGTCATCCCACTCAAGTTCCTAGCCCCTCCTCCATCCGTGAGGTCCCAGTGCTCACCGAAGGGTAAGAAGACTGGCTGTGAAGTTGTGTCGAAGCAGGAGGGTGGCGGTGAAGAGCTGGCCAGGCCGCATGGGCACATCGGGTGCCCGCAAAGTGACTGCTTCATCCAGAGGTACCTCCTGGTACTGTGGGGGGTCGGCCGGGTGCAGCTCCACACCACCCACTGGGAGAGCCTGCTCCCCGGGTTCTTCCTCCGTGCCAAGGCCGCAGCCCTCAGGTCCCTCACCCGCGGGCTCCAGCGTGTAGGCCAGTTCAGCCCTTGTGGTGGCACTTTGGGAGAACCAGTGAGAGGGGAACTCCAATTCCACCACGCAAGCACCCAGAGATGGCTGCAAACACAACAAAGGCAGAGGTTGTGGTTGGCTCTGGGCAGGGCAGGAGGGAGGCTTACTCCCACTGCAGAGAAACCTAAACTGGAAAGGTCTATAAAAGGCAGAACCAAGGATGTTTGCCACGTGCCACAATAATCTCGGGACCCACCAGGTCTAGGGTTTAGAATAATACTCTGTAGGTCACGCTTCTGATCTCCGGGACAGACATGTAGCAAAATGGGACAATCTCGACCACATCCAGGACCTGCCTAGAGCTCAGAATATCAGAGCAAGAAACAGATCGCCTGTGGGTCTTAGTGCCTAACTCCACAATAGTAGAAGTAAAACCCACAAAAGTTTGAGTTTCTACACACAAAGGTTCATGGCTCTGTTACAGGGACTCTTACATTTGGCTCATTTATTTCCTTTCCAGTTCCCAATAGGTGGGAACTGTTGTTAGTCTATTTTACAGATGAGAAAAAAACTGAGCCTCAGAGAGATTAAATTACGTGCCCAAAGTCATAGCACCATGAACTGAAATTCTTAAAGGAACCTCTCCTAGGGCTATCAGGACTCAAAACAGAGCCAGGGGACTCATGCCCTGGACTTCCCAGACTGCAGTAGAGTTCTTTCCTCTCCACCCTGGCACCACACCTGTATGGTACAGCAGCAGAAACACTCACCTGGAAGCGGCAGGCTTGGTGGGCAGTGCCTGCAGGGTGTGTGGCATGCAGTCGGGCACAGGGCAAGCTGCCAGGTCCTGGTGGCCAATCCTGCCCTTTAAGGTGGAAGAGGACACGGGCATAAGGCTCTGCTGGAGTCACAGCTGCTTCCACTGAAACAGCCCTCACATCCCAAGGAACAGGTCGCTGGTGGGGCTCAGTGACCCTAGGAGGGACCACCTGGAAAAGAATGAGGATGCTCAACTGCAGGGTGGTGTGGAAAGACAGGTAACACGATAGCCAGAGACAGGAAGGTGGGGTGTCAAGCTTCTTATCTTAGCATGGAAGGAGATTAAGGGCCTCAGTCTTCCCGTGTGAGGAATGGGTAAAGCTGTCTATTGCCATACTGTACCAAATCTTGCTTGATTTCATTAGTTAAGCAAGAATAGGTCTGGTTAATGCTTAAATAGAAGAATGAGAAGAGCCCCAGAACCCCCAGACAGCAGAACTCATGAGTCTCATTTGCCTGGTAGTCACTGGGCCCTATCCTTACCTGCTGAGTGGCAAAAGGTGGGTAGGAGGCCCGAAGAAGTGGCTGTGCCCTGGGCCAGGGCTGTAGGAGGAGAAAGGTCTCAGAGCGGGAGCCCAGAGAAGAGTTGGCAGGTGGGTAGTGGCCCACCTGCTGCACACGAAAATGTTCAGGGGCATCCAGGAGTTCCAGAGCCACTGGCAAGTAGATGGGGTCCACGGTGTCTTGGTTACTGCCAACTGAAGAAGAATGGGGGTAGATATGGGATGGTTTTGGAGTGAGCAGAGGTTGAGCTGAGCTCCATCCTCACTGTGGAGCTGGGCAGGAGAGGGAGAAATGGGCTACAAATGTGCCATCTCCCAGATATAGAGAAATAATCCCATTTCACAGATGAGGTGATTGAGGTACAGGGAGCCTCACAAAGGCAGTTTGAGAGTCAGGGTTTGGAAGTAAACTTCCCTGCCAATCCTTCTACCTTCCACAGACATTGCCTCTCTCTCCAACAGAGGCTTTTCAGTGTCTCCCCTACATGTGCCTACTACCTGTCTGCCTCAGATACCACGGCATTTGAAGGGCAGGACTCCTGCACTGGGGTCTGTTCAGTAAAAGTTAGTTCGGAGCTGAGCTTTGTAGACATGGGGACTTTTGTTGTGTCTGGGTCCTTTGGTGTACTTGACTGGACATCACCTCCAAGTTCACCTATTACCATGGCACACCCACAACAAACTTCCAAACTTGATCCCTTCTTCTCTGCCCCAGCTGGAATGAGACTTGAGGAGGATACCAAGGAGGTCCATGAGGCTATTGGCACTCACCAAGGGTGGGAACCACAAGCCCGAGGAGATGGAATACTCAATCACAAAAACCACTAAGGCCCACTAAGGCTGTATTGATTTGTCCTATAATCCCGAAAGAGTAAGCACTTAACCCCCACACAGATTCAACTTTACATGTATTAACTCTTTCTGTTCTCACACAGTTCTGTGGATTAAGTTCTATTATGACAAACTCTACTTGATGGGTTTAGAAAATGATCTGTGAGGGTTCTCCAACCTAAGGATCTCTCAGGACGGACCTGAGAGGCCAGTAAGGGATTCACCACCAAGCTACCCAGCCTTTCTATCCAATGCAACACCATTATGCCATTTGAGCTTCACTCCTAAACAGTGCCGCCACCCTCCTTCAGGGCCAAGAGCAAATGCTGCCTGCTCAAGGAAGCCTTCTGTGGTCATTCAGTCTGTGCCCCTCACTAGACTCCTTGTTCCGGCTCTGCCTGCTGCTGATGTTCTGATAGGGAATAATCCTCCCGTGCCTCCAGACTACCTGGACCCACAAGTACAGACAATGTGCCTGGTTCTGCTGCCTCTTCTGAATAAGCCTTCTGACAACCACAGGATCTGTCTTACTCATTCTGGAATTCCCTCATCTCTCCCTGGAGAGGCTTCCGGGGAGCCCAGGGAGCTGATGTTCTCTCCTAGCTGTACACCATGAAAGACTGGCCAGTAACCAACGATCTTGGAGCCTAGGTATCCTCAGCAGTAGAGGGGGTGGGAGTATTTTGTGACCTGTGAGCAGGGGAGGGCTTTGTAAACTGCGGTAGAATCCCACAGGAAGTGAGATTGTTGGTGAGCAGAATGGTTGACAAAGCTTTCCTCCCTCCCCTTTCTGGAGGGGTTATTAGGGCTCCCACTGTGTCTGCAGGGTGGGGAGCAGGTGTCTGAAAGAAGTTCTAGAACCAGCTCCCTCTCAGCCCCCTCAGCCCCACAGTTAAGCCGGGATGGTGGTGGTGGTTGGGGGGGACACCCTTCCCCAGCATCACCATCACCACTCCCATATCCCTAAGGGTAACGAGTGACTGCTGGCCCCTGGAGTGGCTCTGGTCCACCTTCTAATTCACTGCTTCCATAATTACAAGATGCTCAGTAGCCCAACTCCCACGGACTCCCATGGTCTCCCATCACTGGGAGTCCAGCTCTCTTGATGGGGGCAGGAGGATAGAGAATGCTTCACCATCTCCCAGTCTTCCATAGCATCTTCCACCTTTCAGCCCCAGCTCCTGTAGGCACGAGGTAGCTGCTGCCCCTTACCCACACCCACAAGAGCTCGGAAAAGCAAGGCTGGGACTCTCCCTTAAGACTCCAAGGTCAGAGATCTCCTTGGGACAGGGAAAAATGCACATCTCTCGGATCCCAGGCAAAGGTGCTGTTTTGCATTCCTGGGACTGGCGGGCGGGC
>LOJH01014334.1:0-23080 GCA_001685095.1 Ellobius talpinus | reverse complement strand
CCCCTGTTGCTCCAGGTGGCTGTCAAGGTAGCATGTCATCCTGCAGATGAGGATTTATGGGCCAGGCGTAGTGAGTCTATTGGAGAGGTTGTAATTGTTGCTTCTGCCCCCACGGGCAGGTCAGGATTGAGTGTGAGGGGATCTCGCTGAAGTCACGGAGGAAGCTGGGAGCTGGAAAGGGGTAGAAGGCCCAGATGGTGTTAGCATCTCTCGGGCTCTTGGGAAATATAGTTTCAGAGATGTTCAGGAACTTGTAAAAGGTCACCCCATGATAAAGCATGTCCACTTCTAGTGCTGGGCCACGGACAGTGCACAGAAGAGACGCCTGGCCTGCTCTGCCCTCCAGCACTGGGTGCTGCTGTGGATGCAGTTCCATTTCCACCAGGCTTTATTCCTTGTGTCCTTGGAGTGTCCCTTATGAGGCTGCGGAGCTGGCAGGTAATGGAGGCCAAGCTTTACTGTGCCCATGTCTCTCTTTACGACACCATATTTTTTTAACGAGCTATGTAAATGTCTGCCAGTCGGTACAAAGTCAGGGCCTCCAGATGTCCCCTCCCCCCACCTGCCTGACCTTGTGTGTCTTGTGGGAGTTTTCTGAGGGCTGTGGTGATGGCCTCCTTGTGGCCACTTGCTGGTTCAGCTTGAACCAATGCAGGGGCTACTGCTGAATGACACATTTTGTGACCTTGGCCCTGTCACCTCCCTCCCTGCACCTCATCTACACAGTGGGAAGGCTGAGCGTTTCATGCTTTCTGAAACATCATGGTACCACGCTGCAGCCCTAGGTTGTGGCTGGGCCCCTCTGAGACTTTGGTTTCTCATTGTCAAAACAGGCTGACTACCATGTCAGTGCTGATGAACCCTGGGCCTGTGTGGGCAAGAGAAGGTCACAGAGATGACCCCCTCCCGACTCCTGCCTGACCTTCCCTTCCTTTGTCTTCCTATTGTTCTTTGGAATATTCTGCAACACCATTCCCAGCAGGTGTCCCTACAGTACAGAGGAGCTGGGGAACAAGGATGGAGCTGATGGAGAGAACCAGGCTGCGGTCCCTGCTGGTGTCCCTGATGGGTATGGAGGCTGGACTCCTATGGGGGAAGAGAGGGTCTGAGATTGTGAAGGGGCAGCCCCAGTCTCTGTGTCTGCAGAGGTCTCCCCAACCCTCCCTGGCATAGTAACAGTCAGGGTTAGGGATACAGCTTATGTCATAATAGGAGGCCATAAATCCCTTTGCAGGCTGATCAGCCAAACTCCCAGGGAGCGCTCTGGCCACCTAGGACTGCACTGCGTGGTCACTGTGTCCCCAGCTCCTAGCAGATGCTAAGGCCAGATTGCCAGGCCTTCGGAGCAGCTGCTAACCTTATGCCCTGTATCTGATCAGAGTTCTATATGCTGCAGAGGTGCCAGGTGGCCTCGGAGAATCAACTGGTACAGATATTGACCATGAGTGTTCACACCATAGGATGTTCGCCACCAACACCTCATTCATCCATGGAAGAGAGATGGAGGTGGTATAGCTGTGCCCGCTTCATGGATGAGAAGCATGAACTGGTAGTGGCTCAAAATGAGTCCTGGCTTTCAGACCTACCTCGAGATGGGCCTAGGCATCCTTTCTACCCCACAGTGTTCCAGGTTCACCTCTGAAAGGGAATATGTTAGAACCTCTTCGGAGTGGGATTAAAGGAGAAGATGTAGGAACAGCTTGTAGCCTAGTTCCCACATAACCCTTGTTAAACTATGGCTGCCAGGATTACTGCCCCTGCCTCTGCTGCTGCCTGCTACAGAAAGGACATTGTACCTGCCAGTGAGTCTCAGCTCTCTATGGTCCCTGCAGTTATCACTCTTGGAGACCCCCACTCCTGAGCAAACTCTAGAGGCCTGTATCCATAGATGCAGCCTCTAAGGACAAAGAGACTATCTATATATAGATGCTCCTGTCGAGGGCAACTTCCACGCTGTCTGTAGCACCACCCTTCACATCTTGCTTGTCGTCTAGTATGAGTATGCAGCTCCTCCTGTCAGACCAGACCCTCTCCCCTTGAAGCCGAGGAGCCTGTGACACACCTAGGGAACAGAAGGAGCCCAGATGTTCGTGCGGAACATTCTGGCCCAGGCTTCAAGATACTTGGTGACTTCTGCTACACTGTGGTAGAGTGGAGCCTCCAAGAAGATGTTCTGCAGTCTCGGACAGACCATGTGGAAACAGAAGCCAGTTGTCCCCAGTCTTTCCAACTTCCCTTGATAAGGTGACCAACATGGTCAGAAACTACCTTGGGTCTTTTAGCCCCAGTCAAGTATCCCTGGTAGATGTCCCGCAGGGCAGAGATAGGCTGCTGTGCTCCTCAAACTCTGCCCTAGTTCCAGAAGGGGGACTGCCAATACATGCTTGTGGCTTCAAACCACTAAGTTTTGGGGGTAGCTGTATAGAAACAGGAAATTCTACCCCCACCCCTTAGGCCTTTCTGTGACTTCTTTACCCAAATTTGGCCTCTGCAACTCCTTAGCCACAACTGATTGGATAAGAGATGAGTACCTTACTCTGAGGCAGCCAAAGTATTGGCTGGTAGGTGACCAATTGGATTAATTTCTTTTGGGACTATGAATGGAGAGATAAGAGCTGCCAATAAGCCACACTAGGAAGGAGGCTGGAGCTGGGGATTTCCTAAGAGCAGATGGAGTTGGGAAGTGACTTTCCATCTTGTATGGGCTGTTATCACAAGAGGGTGCTTACTCCCTTGTGTGTCTGTGCTGTCCTTGGTTTTGTTTTTTTAATCTTCCCTCACTCCAAGCTGGCCTTGAACTCACCACATAGTTGAGGATAACCTTGAACTCTAGATCCCCCAGCCTATACTCCTGGGATTACAGGTTTATAGCACCACAGTTTCACCAGGGATTGAACTCATGGCCTTGTGCATGTTATATAAGCACTCTATCACTTGAGCTACATCCTGGCCTCTATCCTTCTCTTGTGGCACAGGAACCCTGGCCTGAAAAGTCTCAAAGCCTCTTGGCCAGCTAGTAACAGAAGTTCCCCTAACAGGAACTAACAGGGACCCTGACATCAGTTGTCTGTAGCCCCTTCTCATAGGTACTCACATGTGTGACCCTGTCCTTTAGGGCTGCTCTGTCCTAAGCAGGGAGACTGGTGGCCATGTCTGTTCCTACTCCCCACACAGTTTGGCCTCCAGGAGCCATGTGGAGGGGATGACCAAGCTTGGCTTCTAACTGACCCCACCACGTCCTATGAAGTCCCCGATATTCCAGGTCCTGGGTTCAGCGGCCATTCCCCTGCTTGCCCATCAGGCTAATGACAGCAATCATCCGTGTTTCCCAAATTATATATGATCTTTAATATTCTCAGGCACCCTAAAAATAGGATTCTCAACCCTGTTTTATACAGGGGTCTCAGTGGTGATGTCTGACTTTAAAGCCTGTGATCTACCTACCTCTGCTGTGTGACTCTGGTGGGTTACTCTCCCTCTCCGAGCCTCATCTGACATATCAGGGGAAAATAGAAGTGGCACTTGCTGCTCCATCTAGGGCTTACGTCCTCCATATCAGCTTGGCCCAGTCCATTTGCTTTGTGAGAGTGGTCCCACCATCTTTGTCTCTGTCATGCCCTGCTCCTGGAATTGGCTTTGGTTCTGTCCCCTGGAAAATGGGTGGACGCTCAGGATTCCAGATCTTGTCCTCTCTACCCCAGGAGCTTCCTACTACTTCTTTCCTTAGTCCCAGGTGAGGTTAGCTGGGTGCAGCCCCCTGCCACATTTGGGATGGAAGGACATCCCTATGGGCCCACAGGTACAGCCCCCTGCCACATTTGGGATGGCAGGACATCCCTGCAGGGTCACAGGTGCAGTTCTGGACCCCAGAATTATGATAGGGTGTAGGGGGCCAGAAAGAATCTGCCTCTAGGTTCAGGTTCCAGGCCAGTCCCCGTGCATCCTTGGTGGGGGTCTCCACTGTTCCTGTTCCCTTCCCTTCTACTGGGCATGTAGAAGTAGACTCCCCAGTCAGGCATCCCAGGATGCCCCCTTGAGCTGTAGCAAGGTGTAGGGCAGTGGTGTAGAAGAGTACCCTCTTCCACAGATGACACTTTTCACAGTGAAAATAGGCTTGTGCCGATACCCACCAGCCTTCTAACTTCCAGACAGCCAACCCTGTCCTATGACCCTGGGTACTCCCCTCCCAGACTGACTCTTCCCAACCTGATAGCAACCTAAGAATTTTCCCATGTCCCTGAGTTTCCATGGGAACCGTTTCTGTCCCAGTAGCCAGGAGTAAATTAGCGCCTTGGCCCCATTTAGCAGCACCTGCGGCATCCCAGAGATCATGTGACAATTCCATATGAGCCTCTTGGAGAAGACAGAGGGTGTACTAGCTCAGCCTCCAGACTGGGTAGCAGAGAGCCTGGGCTCTGATCCCTCTCAGGAGATGACAGGCCTGCCAGGTTCTTGAAGCATCCTGCAACATGACTAGCCTCCTGGATGCAGACCATTTCCTTGCTAAGGACCCTACATACCCCATCCTCTCCGGTTTCCCACTGAGTTCTCTTGTCCCTGCATGGCTGAGAAGCCCTGTGCCAGGCTGAGAAGGCTATGGCTCTGAGAGTCTGGAAGCAGACCCCGGTACTGTCACTGGGAGGCTGACTGGCTTCAGCTAAGTTACTGGCATCCTGGGCCTCATCCTCTGTATGTGCACAAGAAGGATTTAATCCTTCTCACCAGCAAAAGCAGTGAGATCAAGGCTAGGCATGGCACACACGTTTAACCCAGCACTCAGGAGGCAGAGGCAGGTGAGGAATTGAGGCTTGGAGGATAATCCTGACAACTGGAACATGAACACAGACCTGACCTTGGACCTCAGAACCTTATAACTACCCGTCTGCTTCCTCTAGGGATCTCCACCGAGTCCTAAAGGAGGTCACCAGAGGGCTCAGCTTTGTCCAGAACCAGGGCAGTCCTGGGCAGTGGTTGGGAGAACAAGTTGGGGCAAGGCTGGCTATAGCCTTAGATATCAGCGATGCCTGAGAAATGAAGGACAGACGGACGGATGGATGGACAGACTGAGGGCTCAATTCAGGCTCTCTCACCAGACACACTGCTCACTCCCAGGTCTTGGCTTGGATGTGGGAGCCCATTGGATGCATTCTGACAGTTCCTTGGTGCTAAGGACTAAACTCCCTATAGCTCTCTGTGCCCCTTGGTCTCTGCACTGCTATAGCTAAGGCCAGAGGATGAAGGGGAGACAGGAAACCCTGGACCCACATAGGGCTGAGCAGAAGCTGTCTGTAGGAGAAAGCACCAACTTGGAGTAGAGAAGCCAGGTGTCCCTGGCCCATGCCCTCCCTGCCCAAACATGAGATGTAGTGGGTGCTGGGTCTGCAGACCGAGCTGCAGTTAAGCTTCGCAGAAGGGCCCATGGATTCTTTCTAGGAAAGTGACAAACACTGTTGCCCAGGGCAACCCTCTCCATGGCTGATTTGGTTTGAACAATATGGTCCAGGTTTTGTCTGGCTCTCCTGGTTAGCTCATGGGCAGTTGGGTCCAAGACCCAAATTCAAGCGCTCCCTGTCAAGCCCAGGATAGGCCCAGGGGATGGCCTAGTGGGAGGACTGACAGCGCTGGGTGACAGGCTGTCTCCAGACTGCCCCAGAATGGCCTCCTACCCTGAGGACTCCATACAGGAAGCAGCAGATAGTCGACAAATAGTAGTGGATATAAGACTTAGAGCCAGCCCTCTCAGTATCGATACCCGTCCAGGCCAAAGCTGGCTTCTGTCTGGGGGCCTCCTGGGCAGAGGTAGAAGAACCTACCAGCCCAGCCAGCGTCCTACGAGGAGCCTATGGGAGTCCCAAGAGCTGCCCCCCTCCCCCAGCCCTGACCCCATGGGGATCCCATCCCACGGTGAGAGAATAATGACCATAATGAGAGCAGTCACCCACACACATGTGCACAGCGCTTTACAGGTTACAAAGTGTTTCACATACATCATCTCATCAGTTCCTCACAACAGCCCTGTGAGGTAGGCAGGGCAGGGATAATGTTCCCATTTGTACAGATGTGGAGACTGAGGCCCAGAGAGGGCCAGTGACCTGCTTGAGTCACACAACAGTGAGCAGCAGAGCTGGGACCAGAGGAGAGGACTCGGGCCTGCCTCTGGCTCCTGACTCTTCCCACTGACTGTGCTGTTCCCACAGGAGGACCCCAGCCCCTCCCAGTTTCAACCACACCCGAGCCTGGCCCCCCCCACCTCCCCTTGGCAGTGCGGCCTGGCAGCCAGCAGACAAACCCCACCCACACTGGGCAGTCCTGTCCCCTCCCCTACTTCCTGTGAAAAGCCAGCTAGAGCTGGGTCCTGGAGCTGAGCTGCCACCCATGGCTCCAAATGGCACCTAACAGAGTGGTCCAGAGGGTGGGGCTGGAATCTCCTTCCCTGTTTTCCTGAGTGATCCCTCCCCATGGGAGAAGAGAAGAGAAAGGAGGAAGAGGAGGAAGAGAAAACAAGAAACTGAGTTGGAAGAAGGCCCTGGGGCCATCAGGACGTCAAAAGTTTGCATTCCGACTAGCTATAGGAAATAGTTTTTTCTTTTTATTATTTCAAGTTTTCATAAAAATCCATAATTATTGAAACCCAAGTTACAGAGGAAGTTTGTAACTTTTTTTTTTAATTGTATTGACTCTGCCGCGTGTCGGTTCGTCGGCTTTGGATTCGTCTGTCAACTCTGGCCCCTGTGTAGGTGGGGTCCTCAGGCCTGGCCTTCTGAAGTCCTGGTAGAAGGAGGGCAGGCGGTGAGGGCTGGCGAGGCAGCAGGGGCACGTGGGGGGAGGGTGAGGGTGGGGAGGAGGGCAGGAAGGAGGTGGGAAGGCCTGGGAGTGAGTGGGCAGCAGCCTGGCTCCTTCCCTGCCCAGTGTTCCCCCGGGGGTCATTGCGCCCCAATCCCGCCCGGTCATTATATCATCTTCATGTTGAACTTGCGGGGTGCATCAGCTGAGCTGATGCCTGCGTCCGATTTCCGGGGCACATACTCAATTTCGATGTTGTGCTTTGTGTTGCCTTTGCCCCGGCTCCAGAGAAACAGCAGCACCAGGCAGAAGAGGACAACGCCCAGGAAGGAGATGAAGCCCATGGTGGTGGCAATGATGAGCGTCTTGATGTCGAAGGGGAAAGGCACGGTGGCGCGGGTGCTGTTGGCCTCTCCCTCGCCTGGCTGGTTGGAGATGAAGGCGAACGTCTTGTTGGGTTGATGGGGCCAGTCGGGCGAGTAGCTGCGCACATGCAGGTGGGCGGGCATGGAGTCGTTGCCGCCAGCATTAGCTGCGATGCACAGGTACGTGCCGTTGTCCTGTACCTGGGCGTAGCGCACCTCCAGCGTGCCATCAGGGAAGACTGTGAGCCGTCCATTGCTCTTAGCTGAGACCAAGTGCTTGCGGGGTGAGAGCCAAAGGATGGCAGGTGGAGGGTCGCCATCTGCTCGGCATACAAACTGCACCGTGTGGCCCTCATCTACAAACACCTGCTGCGCCTTGCGGTCCCGGATGTGGGCCCGGCGGCAGGTGAAGTAGTTGGGTAGGAGAACGTCTGGAAAGTCCTTAAACTCCTTGCCCTGGACGAACTCGGGTGTGGCACAGGTGGGTTGCTGCCTGTTGAAGTTGAGCCGCCAGCGGCGCCGGAAGACCCACAGCAGCCGGCAGTCACAGGCCAGAGGGTTGGAGTCCAGGATGAGCGTCTCCAGGTTGCCCACTGAGTGGAAGGCCGACTCCTCCAGGGTGGTCAGCTGGTTGCCGGAGACATTGAGCACACGTAGGTAGTTCAGCCCACGAAAGGCATAGGGCTCCACCACGGCCAGCTGCCCACCCACCAGCTGGATCTCCTGTAACCGCAGCAGCTCATGCAGCATGGAGCCCTCGATAGTACCAATGGGGTTGTAGGAAAGATTGAGGAAGCGGAGATAGACCAGATGGCGAACAGCCAGATAGGGCACGGCGGTCAGGTTGCAGTGAGTGATGGACAGGGATGTCAGGTTGAGGCCGTAGAGGCAGTTGGGGGTCATGGTGTCCAGGTAGGGCCAGTGGGAGATCTCCAAGACCTTGAGTCGATACAGCCTTTTGAAGGAGTAGTCCCTGATGGCGTTGATGTTGAGATGTCGTAGCCGCAGGACGATGAGGCCATGCAGGTGGGAAAGTGCCTCGGTGGGGATGGAGGTCAGATTGCATTTCTCCAGAGTCAGCTGCTCCAGGCTGTTGAGGCCGCTGAAAGCTCGATGGGAGATGTAGACGAGGTCATTGTCACCGACCTCTAGCGACTTGAGGTTGTATAGGTCTTGGAACATGTAGTCCAGCAGGATGACAATCTTGTTTTCACTGATGTCCAGCTTGGTCAGGTTGCTGAGGCCAGTGAAGACACCCAACGGGATGAGCTTCAGGCGGTTGCTGCGCAGCCCCAGTGTCCGAAGGTTGAAGAGGTTGTTGAAGGCGCCAGGTTCCACGGCGCTCACGATGTTCTCATTGAGTTCCAGTTCCTCCAGGTGTGGGAAGCTGGCAAACTCGTCCTGGTTGAGCGTCTTGATACGGTTTTTGCCCAGGTCCAGCAGACGAGTCTCAGTGGGGATGCCCTCGGGCACTGCCACAAAGCGCTTTCGGTGGCAGAGCACTGCTCGGTCCTGTGCTGAGCACTCGCAGCGGGGAGGGCAGCCCGTGGCAGAACCTGACAGCACAGAGCCCAGTACCAGCAGGAGAATGGGCTGCCAGCAGGCCAGGAGGGGGCTGGGCATGCTTCTCATGCCCCCCGCCAGCATCCTCTCGCTCACCTGCAGCAGGAAGCAAGCAGAGGAAAGAGGCGGCAGTGAGCAGGCAGTACTTGGCTGAACCCCACCTCACCCCCATCCCAAGTGGGAAGGTTGCAGAGGAGGGGCAATGCCATCTTTAGGAATCTCACCCTGGGCCTCATCAGTGATAGTCAGTCTTGGTGAGCCACCCAGACTCACGGAGGCTCAAAGGGCTCAAGGCCAGGTTCCTGGGAATAACCCTGAAGGGGATGAGAGAGCACAACTGGACCCAGCCCACAGGGCAAGTGCTCCTGAGGCTGCTGGGCACTCTACCATGGCAGATACCATGATACATTCCACCCAACTCTGCCACTGAATCCTAGGTGGCCTACAAACCCTGCGTACCTGTAAAAGGTACCAAATATGTTCCAGGATGGGGTGCCATCCAGAAGCCAGGACCCAGCTAGGAAGCCTCTGCACCTGAAGATCTCACCTGGGTCCTGTAAGCCCTTGACTACCTCTTCTACAAGGGTAGATACCTGATCGGATCAGCTACTCAACCCAGGGCAGGAGTGTTTCCTGCATCCTGACCTTTAACCCTGCCATTCTTTCTAGACTGTCACTTCTGTAGACTGCAGGAATCCTGGTTTGAAGACCCAGCTAAGCCTGAGAAGACTTAACTGATTTCCAAGATGAAGGATTGCCCCTTCCGAAGTCCAATCCCACCACCAGACTCCTCCAGTCTGGTCTGACCGCTAAGACTAGGTTAGGCGGTCTTACACCCGTACTGTAGTACTGAGCATACAAGGCTGGTTAAAGCTAGATCCTAAGACATGCGGAACGGGCTGGGAGACTACAGGAGGCTGCAGATGGAGTGAGCCCTGCATAGCTCTCCAGATCCTGGTACTGCCTGCCTTGCCTTCTATTCCCTCTGTGGGAACTGGCCTGGAGATGGGATGGGGAGGAGCCAAGAGGGTTTCAAGGATGTACCAAAGCAGTAGCCCACTGCAGCCTTCTGCTGCCAGTGGGATGAAAATGCCACAGTGCTCATCACCTGGCCTCTGGCGCAGCTGGGCTGAAGTGTTGCAATTCAGTCCTACACCCATGGCCCTGTGGAGCCTACTGCAAGACGGGGAGGCCAGGCTTGGGAGTACCGTCTGTGCCCAGTTTGGGCTCTCCCCTACCCCTTGACACAGCCTCTGCCTTCAAAGCCACAATTTATCATAGTTGTCATCCATGTTTGTCATCCATAGCAACTAGTAAGGCAACTGAGGCTCTGAGAGACTGTGACTAGCACTCAACCAGTAGCAGGGACCAATCTGGACCAGAAGCTCTGTCTCCACATGCTTTCAAATGCTCTACTGGTCTTCAAGAACTGACAGGTATTTCCTGGCTGTTGATCGACTAAGTGACTGATTAACCAGCGAGAACTCATGGTGTCACTGACATGTTATGGAATCTGTACAGTTTTGCTATCCCCAAGGGTTTTGTTGCCCTCCCCATTCCTCCCCCTCATTCTCTCTCCAGATTCTTCTGTGTCTGAGCATCTCCCTGCCCTGCCCCCACAGGACCATTTTCCACAGTCACACACGCTCCAGTGACCCACCAGAAAAGCAAACATCCTGACGGGCGATCAATAAGTAATTGGGCCAGCAGCTGGGGCTGGTGTGGGTGTGAGGCTGGGGACTTCAGGAGGCAGATAGGACTTTTAGCACCCATCTCGGGCCTGGGCTAGCCTGGGAGCTCCTAGAGGAGGCTGAAGAGAGAAGGGAGGCATAAGGACCCCGAGATGTGGACAAACCCTCTTGCACATGTGCACAGCACCCACCCACCTCCTCGCCCCACAGAGCCACACAGCTCTATCTACTTTGTCCTACACACCCTGTCTCTAAGCAGCCTCCTTTTGGAGAACTGTCCCAGCTGTCATGCCAGCCTTCTACCCCAAAGACCACCTCCTCCCATGAAGTCCTCCCTGAGGCATCACTTGCCTACAACACAGACACACTTGATTCTTCCTTGCACCGACATGAGACTGCTGTGTGGTGCACCTCATTCTAACGGCTGTTGGGCCAACTGAGCGAAAAGTTAAGGCACAAGGGGATGACAAGAAGAGGGGAATGGGAGTCAGCTGGGGACAGTGCTATAAATGCCCTGCATAAAGAACAGAGGAGAGCATCCAGCAGCCGAGCAAAGAGAGAAACACGCTCTCTGGCCACCATGTGATGTATAGTCAACTCTGGGTCACACTGCCACTGTCCCAGCTCCATTTGCCTCACCTGCTATAGGGAAGGGCTCAAGAACACTCACAGGTGAACGTTTTGTGGGAGGCAACATGTGATCAAGAGGGAGTTGTTATAGGTAGTGGACGGCCCTCTGCCAGTGCTGACCTTGGTGCAGGCCCACTGAACAATGAAACCTGGGATATGTGAAAATGTTAGTGGGAAAGTTACACAGCCTTGCCCTATAGAGCAACCGCCCCAAGCCAGGCAGTTGGGCAGCCTTGCCCTATAGAGCAACCGCCCCAAGCCAGGCAGTTGGGCAGCCTTGCCCTATAGAGAAACCACCCCAAGCCAGGCAGTTTGCCGCAGAGCAGTGACCATGTACCATGAGTCAGGAGGGCTCCCATGTACACATCCTCTGAATTGTCTTGTTCTACTACTACTGTGTGAGCACGTGTGTGTATGTTCATATATGTGCACATACGTGTGGAGGCCAGAGGTCAACATCAGATGTCTTTTCACTTTTCACTATAGTTTGACACACCTCTTACTGAGTGGGGAGCTCACTAGTTTAGCTAGACTGGCTGACCGACAACCTCTAGGGATCCCTGCCTCTACTTCCCCAGCACTGGGATTATGGGTGAACATTGCTGTATTTGACATTTTATGTGAGTGCTGGAGATCTGAACTCAGGTCCTTATGTTTGCATGTCAAGCATTTTACAGTCTGAGCTGTCCTGAAAGGTAGGGAAATTAAAGCCCTGAGAGGCTAGGATGCCTGTCCATACCAGCATAACAGACAGCAGAGCATGTTGGGTAGAGGCTCCTAGGCTCACACCCCCACGGGGTCCTTGACAGTAGAACATATTGTGTGGGGGGCCATGTCTTGAGAGGGTCACCCAGGCTGCTCACCACCAGGGCTCTGGCAGTCCAAGGCTGCTCCTGTATTTTCCAGGGTGCTTTATGCTTTTTAATCAGTGTTTTAATTCGGATCCTTGCCCCCCCCGAAGGGCTTCTCATGAGGGCAAGAATTCAAAATTGGAACAATAAATATAAAGAAAATAAAGCTCAAAGGCAGGCAGAGGACAGTAGTGTCCGGGGCATGATGCCCAGACCCTGCGGTGGCCTGAGTCCTCCCCAAAGCAGGGCTGGGGAGGCAGCTGAGCCATCAGTGTAGTTCAAGATGAACTCTGAACTGTCTGCAGTAGGGATAGGGTTGCCAGCACCACCCACACCTTCCCTCATGTCCGGGGGCAGGCATGGCCTGGCTCAGTGCTGCCTGACACTGGCCATTTGCAGTTCTCTGTACCAGCCTGATGGCTGCCCTGGGCAATGCCTGCTCTTTCTGGACCGTGCCCCTCACTGAACAGACACTGGGTTTCAGAGTCTCCCATGGAACTGACGCTTGAAACGCTGGACAGTCAAACATCCTTGGCTGGGGACAGAGGGGGCTGAAGACCTGGGATGACGTTCATCAGGACTGGGAGGATCCATGTGAGGGTGGCCCTGGGCTGCTCAGCTCTCCTGATTGTAAAGTCACACTGGGACTCTGGTGGGGAGGGTAAGTGGTAGCAAAGGAAAAGGTGTCAGATTGCTCATGCATGGGCTGGGGTCATGTTGTCCCATAGGGTAGCATCGCCTGGTGGCAACTGGGTGCAGCTCTGAGCCAGGCCCACAAGTCAGTCAGAGGTCTGCTCAGAAAAGGGAACTAACACTGGAGAGCCCTGTTGTAGGTTGCATGGGTGGAGCTTTACACACTGGCTCTGAGACCCTGGAGACACCGTTCTCAGAAGGCATTTCTCACTCATTTTACAGCTGAGAAACTGAGGTCCACGAAGGGAACTCACTAGTGCCAGCATGAGGCCACAAAACCAGAGGGTGGCAGGGCTCTGTCCCTCTGGTGGGTCTGCTGGTCTCTGGAGAGCCGGCTGAGTGTGTCCTGGGGCAGCGGGAAGCTGCTGGTCATGTCCAGGTGGTTAGCCCCTGCAGTAGATGGGATACCTGGCATGTGTTCAGCGATTGCCCACTTGGGTTCCTGTGAACCGTGCCTCGTCTGGACTCAAATCTCCCCTCATTTGGGGTGAGCTGCAGAACGGGTGGAAGGCTTAGCTATACTGGGCTCTCCGGGTTCCCACTTAGCATTCCTCAGGGACAGCAGTCTCCCATGTCATCCCTGCTCCCCCCAGGGATGGCTTTTTTACAGACCCTCTGCTCTATGAGGCTGGGCCTGAGCCCTCTGAGCAACAAAGCTTTGAGATTCTTAGGCTGGTAAGTGGCCTGAAGACTTCCTCTCTGGGAACAAGGCTGGTGACCAGAGGTCACATTGCCTTGAAGCCTACTGTTCCCACAGCTGGGCTGCAGTAGAACAGGCTGGTTAGGGAATCCCCGAAGTGCTCAGGCCCAGCCTCATTGTTCATAAAGGACGATGTATGAGAGCAAGAAAGGAGAGGGTGGGGTCAAGAGAGTAGGGGTAAAGAGGCAGACAGAGAAGCAGGAAGTGGAGGTGGGTGAGAGGCAGGCAAAGGGACAGGGAAGGGGCAAAAGCCAGGGAGAGGTCCAGGCTTGGTGACAGATGCCTTTAATCCTGGCACTCCAGAGACAGGGGCAAGTGAATCTCTGTGGGTCCCAGGCCAGCCTGGGTGACATACGGTGAAAACCCTCAAAAAAACATCAGGAATAGATGGGGCCACAGCCTGCGTGCTAATCCAGCCGTCTGGTTCCAACCTCACATTATGTGGTGTTCAGTTATAAGACTGGGGCCTCTTAAGCTACCTGGTTCTCACCATCATCCTTATAGTGGGTTTGATCAGTTAGCCATCTTCAGGTGCGCAGACAGACTAACACAAGTGAGGGGACTCAGGCCACAAAGATCAGGCAAAGTGTGGCCTTCTCAATTGAAGCCCTGCTCTAGCAGCTGCCTTGCTGGGGCCTCAGTGTTGCTGGGTCCATGCTGTAGCATGAAAACACCAGTTACATGTACCTGTTCGCAGGCAGCTAGGACCAAGTGGCTGGGTGGTATGGTGCCCTTCTAGAGACAATGCACAATTACTTGTTGGTTCCTCCCCCCACCGGTGCCAGAGATCTGCCCAGCCTTCACCACCTTGCTGCTGTGTGGGTGTGGCTACCCCTCCCCCCTTGTGGGGTTCTCTGGAGCATGGCTGCTAGTGCTCCCTCCTCACTTTCTCTGTGGCTCCCAAATTAAAATGCTGAGCTGGATTTCATTCATCTCTGCACCCCTAGCCTCTCCCACCTCAACTAATCAGACGACAGCCCTGAAACACTAGACAAAATTCAGCCCTGTCCTCCAAAGCCTAGTCTAGGCTCGAGAAGGGATTCTGGGAGGAGAGAGGATAGCAAGGTAGGAAGGAGGAGGGGTGGCTTATGGCCAGGTCAAGCTGAAAGCATGCAGGACTCCAATTGGCTTTTCTCCTGCCCCAAATCCTGGCCCAGTCCCTGGGCTCCTTCAAGACACTCATTCTGGCTGTCCTGACTCATCCCTGCTGAGGTGTGAGGAGCAGGTAATGGATTAAGAAGGGAGCCGCTAATGGGGGAATGTAGTGTTAGTCTGCAGGGCTAGGCTAAGAGCCCAGGAGCAGGCCACCTGGGCACAAGGGAGGGGACCCTGAGAGGAGGAGGGTCAGCAACCAGGCTGAGCTGCAAGATCAGTGCTGTTTTCGCTGACTAGAACAGTCCAGTGTGTCCCCTCCTGGCTGGCACTCATCTCTAGCTATACACACCCTCTACACACACACCAAGGGGAGAAAAAAAATCAACCTGGAAGAAATTGAGGTCATGTCTTTTGTGCATATTTATTTTCCTCTTGCTCTTGGTTCTGGCAAAGAGTTGCTAGGTTCGCAGGGTGTGTGTGTGGGTGGGTATGTATGGTTGTGTATGTGGTGTGTTATGTGTATGTATGTGTATGGTGTGTATATGTGCGTGTGTTGTATATGTATGTGTATTGTGTGTGTACATATACAGGCGAGGGGGCAGGGAGGATGCTAGAGAGCATCAAATGTATGCGTGACAGAGAAATAATCAGTGAGTGTGTATGTGACACACAGAAAACACCAGTATACATGTGTGACACAGAGAGAACACCAATGTGTTTGTGGGTGAGGGATCACCTGGCCTGGTGCCACCAGCCCTGTCTCTCTGGCACACTGAGAAATCCAGTCTCCTCCTAAGTGTGCTCACTTGGCCTGTGGACCAAGGCTGCCTGGAGGGTACCAACTGGGCTGCTCACCTATCAGCCTTTTAGGACAAATGAGGTTGGGCCAGGCTCCAAGCACCCTGGCTATCCTGAACTCTGGGTTGCCCTGATCAAGCACCTGGCCCCTGCTCACTTGACCCAAGCACAGCCAGTCTCAGGAGCTGCCAGCCTTCCGGCCAGCCCACAACCTCAGGCCATTTAAGGGATAAATTATGAATTTTAATTGTCAAAGTACCTTAGTGTTTAAAGGCTTCTATATATAGGCTCTGCCCTCCAGGAGTCGCTGGCTTAGAGAGGAGCAGAGATTGGGCAGGGCCTAGAGAAAGTCAACTGTGGTGACAAAGGGCTCACGGGCTTTATCCTGGATTCTGGCCAGGGCACCTCACCCTGCTGTGTGATCCTGGAGGACTGGATCACTTTTGGAGCTTGCTGCTCTGCAGGGTCACCTGTGCTGGGCCTGCCTGAGTAGACAGCACCCCCTTCCTAGAATAGGAGCTGTCCCTTGGGTGAAGAGACCTGGCTAGGGTCTATGTGAAGTGATGGCAGGAAGGCCAGAAACCCAGATCCTGCACCCCAATGACCTTCTGAGCTGAGATGCCAATCTAGGCTCTCAGGGACAGAAAGGCGCCCTGAAGGCCCCTACCCCATCCTCTTCACTCCTAGGGCCTCTCCCAGATACCCCAGCCTACCCCCACCTGGGGAGCCCAGGCCTCAGGCCTGAGAGGGATGGACGGAGACTCACAGATGAGAGCAGGGCCAAAGCAGAGGGAAAAGAGAGGAGTGGAGCAAGCAGCAGGGATTGGGGTAGGTTCAATTGGATCAACATGGCAGTGGTGGCTGGGAATCCTCCTAGAGGGCCCCTGGCATCAAGCATCCTGTGGAAACCACAGCTACCCACCAAGGCCGGTGGAGTCATTAACCCCCGTTTTGTGGTTAAAACATTGGAAACGGTTGGGTGTGGTGGTGCATGCCTTTAGTCTCAGCACTTGGGAAGCAGAAGCAGGGGGATCTCTGTGAGTTTGAGGCCAGATTGTTCTACATAGTTCTAGGCCAAACAGAACTATATATAGAGATCCTGTCTCAAAAGAAAAAAAAAAGAGAGAAGAAAGGAAAAGGGGTAACACAAAGAGGTTCTGTGAATCTGTTTGCGGTCACAGCATGGTAGGAACTCTGGAGAGTCTAAACTCTGCCTCCCTCCCCACAGTGTCTTACAAAACATTCGGACAAAGAAAAGCAGTGTTCACACAGCCAGGCAACTGGTGGCATCTTCACAATCAGGAGGATTGGTATAATTATCCATGTGCTGCTGATCAGAGGGCTAAAGCACAGAGAAGGCATACCGTTTGCTGAAAGTCACACAGCCACAAGGGGCAGAGCTGGGATTCCTTAGACCCCACCTTGTCCTGATCACTCTTAGAGACCTCTGAGATCCTGAAGTGCTCTTACCCCTTGAGACCACAATGTCTTCCTTTGCAGTGGGGCTGGCAGGCTTCATGCTGCCCTCTCACCATGTTGGGCACAGAGAGCTCATGAAGGAGGAAGAAAGGCATTTATGCTGAGCACAAGATGGCCCTACTGGCCCTCAATATATCGACCCCACTGAACTGATGAGGAAACAGCCTGGGATGTTAGTTCAAGGCCCTGTGCTAGTCTTAACCCATCTTAGAAACCATCACACAGACAAGCAATGATGTCAAGAGCACCAGCACCACCCATGGCCCACAGTATCTCAGGCTGGCCTAGGAAGGCCCAGTGGCAGCTATCTTCTCTGCCATTCCAATGTGGCCACACAACTCATGGTAGAGCTAGGTCATGAGTGGGTGATGGTTTGGGATATTTGTGCTTCACAAAGGCGGAGACATAAGCTCCTGATATATCATAAAGCAAAGTCTGATGAGTTACTTATGATCAGACAAACTATAAACAAAAACACTACCCTTCCTCTGGTACTGGCTGGTCAAGCCCCCTCTCTGTTCAACAAGTCCTGGTCAGTCCCTTGTGAATGTCCATCATTCCAACATGTTGAGCTCATTCCAGGGAGCTGGTAGATCCTCTGCTTGGACACAGGCTATGCTGGGCCTGGCTCAGGCCCAGCTGGGTGACCCTAAGGTTGCCCTTGCACAACCCCATATGTGGTGAGGAGAGTGAAAACCTTGCATACCTCTAAGAACTGTGTCAAGTGTCCAAGGCTGGTGCAGAGAGCGGAGCCAAGGGAGGTGGAAGACCTACCTAGGCCCCACTGTGAGCAGTCTGTCATGGGAGGCTTGCAAGTAGAGGCCTTTCTGGAAGCTAGATCTTAGCAGCCTCTCTCAGTTCTAAGATGCCCACATCTTGGATTCAAGCCAAGGGACTAGAGATAGCCAGGCCCCCAGCTGTAGCTGCAGGCCTGCTCAGGATCAAGCAGAAAAGGGTTGCTGGTCAGGCCCCACCCCCTTCCCAGGCTGAGAATGATTCTCTGCAGAGGGAGGGAAGCAGAGGGGGCGGAAGGGAGAGATTAATTCCCTGAAATGGAAAAAAAAATAGAAAAACACACACACACACACACACACCACATACCCTAATAACATGTAATAAGAGGTTGGAGATGAGGAACAATGCCCTGGTAATGTCACCCTGGCGGCAATCAATTTGGGTGTCACATGAAATAGGCATAATTATTTCGCCAGCCCTGGCGCTTGTCTCTAACCAGCTCCAGGGGCCCAGGCCTGGGCAGGGAAGGGGGGGGGGCGAAATCAACTGCAGGTACACCAGGCTGGCAGGGGGAGGTACTCCAACTTGGCCTGCTAGTACCTGGCTTCTTAGCCTCTCTGGTGGGTCTTGTGGTTTAGGGACCCTTGGATGCCCAGGAGCTATCTTGCTTGGTCGCCCTTCATTTATTTGCTTGGACAAGAGCAATCAGAGAGGGCCCCCAGGGAGTTGTGAATGCCAGGGGCAGGAGCACACACACACACACACACNGGGGGGGGGGCGAAATCAACTGCAGGTACACCAGGCTGGCAGGGGGAGGTACTCCAACTTGGCCTGCTAGTACCTGGCTTCTTAGCCTCTCTGGTGGGTCTTGTGGTTTAGGGACCCTTGGATGCCCAGGAGCTATCTTGCTTGGTCGCCCTTCATTTATTTGCTTGGACAAGAGCAATCAGAGAGGGCCCCCAGGGAGTTGTGAATGCCAGGGGCAGGAGCACACACACACACACACACACACACACACACACGTTTCATCCAGCAGCTGGCCACCACATTCTCGCTAAGCACTTACCAGTGCCAGGCCGCATGTCAATGCCAGGGTGCAGGAAGGGGAGCTGCAGAGAGCTGAACAGGGAGAGGGTGTTCGAATATGAAGCACAGGCTCCCTGTAGCTCCCGAGCCAGGCAGCCCCTTCCCATCCTGAAGTGGGCCCAGAGTAACTGGCACCCCCTGAATGCTTCCTTCTTGTTCTTGCTGCACAGGGACGCAAGTCTTACTTGCTCTGCCTTCATTTCCACTTCCTTGCGGAATCCCCCTCCCATCACTCCTGCCCAGGCTTGAGTGCAGAACTTTTACGGACAATATCCCCATTTCAGAGGAAACCGAGTTTCGTGGGATAATAACCACTTAGTGAGGACCAGCCCACACTGGATGCTGCCTGTCTCAACCCCCTTTCAGACACCACATACGATAAACCTTGAATTCGAGAAATGCAAATCAAGGCTATAATGAAATTCCAGTTTACACTCATTCAATCAGGAAAAATCAAGGCAGTCAATAGATAGCATGGACTTGTCTGGGGATGGAGAGGGTGGAGGGAGCACTCGTCCCTGTGGGAGAGGCATAAAGTGGTCCAACCAATTTGGAAAACAGTTCCTAGGAAAGCCGAAAATGGACATGCCCTTCAACCCAACAGACCAGGGCACTTCCCACACTGCCTCAGCAGACAGGACCAGGGGGGTTGTGGCAGCACCATCTCTAAGAGCCAGAAAGATCAACAACCCAAATGCTCATCAACGGGAGGGCCATGAACACATTGTGTTACATTCAAGCAACAACCAAACCCATCAGAGAAAAATGAATGGGTGCTGAATATCCACTATCATTTGCAAAAATATGATAATGAATGAAAAAGTCAACTCCAGAGGACTGCATGCCATTTATATTTTATATAGAGTTAAAAAATAACTAAAATGCCACAGTTCTTATATAATACTTTGTTTTGGTGCTGGGTACTGAACCCAGGACTTCATGAATGCTAAGCAAGTGTCCCACGACTGAGTTACATCCTCAGCCCCAAACACAAGAGGCAAGAGAAATTTAAATACATAGTGCAGGGTGGCAACTGCCTCATAAAGAGGAGCTGAGGATGAGGTATGGAGAAGACACAGGAAGAGGCAAAGGCTGAATGTTGAAGTTGGAGAGTTGGATCGTGTGTTCATTGTGATATTGTAAGCACTACTATTTATTTTATTATTTGTGTCTTACTATGTAGAACAGGCTGGCCTTGAACTCACAGAGATCCACCTGCCTCTGCCTCCCAAGTGCTGGGATTATAGGCATGTGTCACCATGCCTAGGCAAGTACTACTTACTACTACTATTATTATTGGTTTTCAATTATTATTATTATTGGTTTTTTGAGACAGGGTTTCTCTGTAGCTTTGGAGCCTGTCCTGGAACTAGCTCTTGCTGACCAGGCTGGCCTCCAACTCACACAGATCCGCCTGCTTCTGCCTCCCGAGTGCTGGGATTAAAGGCCTGCCCCCCCCAGCGAGTACTACTTACAAACGCATGGGTCAACAAATGAACAGGCTAGACCTGGAACAGTGAGAACAGCCGCCGCCCATGGTCAGAAGGAGAGCATGTTAGTGTGAACCCATGCCTGCAAGATGGGGGGCTTTGGACAGGTCACTCCACCCTGCCAGTTGTTTTCTCCACTAGAAAACTAAATCTTGGCACTACCTCCAAGGAGAAAGCCGGAAGCACATCTGATATGAACTGTGAGCAGCTAGCACTCATGAAGCACTCACGGCTCACTCCACACCGTTCTAAGTGCTCTGTGTGTAGTAGCACATTTAACTGCCACCGTCTCCATTGAGGTAGATACTATAGTTAACTCCACTTTATTGGAAAGGACATGGGAGCCCAGAGAGATTAAATAAGTTCCCCAAAATCACAGAACGAGGCAGTGGTGGAGCTGAAGTTTGAACCAGGCCTGTGACTGCAGAGTCCACTCTCATAGTGGAGTGACGCTGGAGAAGATGAACACTCAGCAGAAGCGCAATTGACCCGCAGCACTCAAGGGTATTCACTTAACCATTCATTCACATAAACAAAGGTCAGAATCAAGAATGCCTCAAATGTGTTTGGAAATGACCCTGCCTTCTCAAAGCTTTCTTCAGAGAGTCTCCTCTCATTCTGGAAACCCCTGCTTCCTGTGTCTCTGCAAAACCTCCAGTCACCCTCTTTTCCTAGGGGCCTGACTCCATCAGCTCCCACAAAGAACCGCCCCCCTTCTTGAGCACTCTGCCTTGGCTCTCCCCAGTCTCTACCTGGGACATCTTTAGCGCTTATCTTGCCCTACCCATTCTTGCAGCTAAGGTCTCCATGGCCCCTACAGGTTGTCCTTGCCAGGAGGTCCTAGGGCCTCGATATCTTGCCCATGCCCGGAGGTTTGCCTAGGTATTCAAGGTAATCAATAGGATCTAGCCAGGAGCTGAGCAGGCAGCTCACCAGGATGTACAGAGTAAATGCGTGAATGAATGGGCTGGCATGCCATCATGTGTAAATCAATGTGGGTACTTAGAGCAGCTAGGGGACGCTTCTTGAAGAAGAGAGCCTTTTGAAGAAGGATGCTAAACCAAGCCAAAGGAGGATACAGGCATATGGGGAAGAACTGGAAGGGAGAGAACAAAAATACGACCAGTGGTCATGTTCTGGGAGGGGAACCTGGAGCTGGAAAGTCACACACAGAAAAGCCATCAAAGGTCCTAGTCCCCCAGGGCCAGCCTTCTACTTTCACAGGCACCTAACAGAGGCTCAGCTGAGCCATCCTGGATACAGGTCCTGCTCAACTTTTTTTTTCTTTGCTAAGCAACAGCCCATGCTGGAGAAGGAGGAGGATAGTGACCCTCTAGAATTCTGAGTTAAAAAAACAAACAACTATCTAGTGTGAGAAACGTTGTGTTTAGGGACAGGGACAGAAGAGATGACTCCCCAGGATCAAAGAGGACCATGACAAGTAAAGCCATCTTGCAGGATCCCTCCACCCACAAAGCATCAAACCTTAGTGTGCAGCACACACCCATCCCGTAAAAGCTGTTTCCTAAACCCGCATTTACTCCAGGTCTAAGGAGCATCACAGTCTTGATGGAGCCCTACTCAGGGCCATCTCACACTTCCCCCAGGACTGGAGGAGGGGGCACAGAGACAACAGAGCTCCACGGGGTCCTGTCCTTCTTTGGCTGAGTCTCCTCAAGGAGGCAGCTGGGTGTTGCCCTCAGATCTTGCGATACCATGCCCCCTTTTCCCTGGCACCTTCAGCGTGGCCCCAATGCCTTCTTCACCTCTCCTTTCTGTCACCTCTGTCTTGCTTCCTAGCAAACCAGGTGCTAGCACCTTCCCAATGGCTGAGGACTCTGCGCTCCTCTTGGCCTACACAAGGACAAAGAGCCAGAAGCAGTGGAACACCCATCCCCTCATCAGCAGCCCTCAATGGGTCCAGGGAAGCCCCAGGTTCTCTGCCTGCTTGGTGGACTCCCCTGGCACCAAGGCCCCGCGCTGGAGTCGTTGGCATAATGGACAGCAGGGCTGAGCCCATAACCGGGAACCAGGAGAGCGGGGCGCCCTCTGGCTGGGGGAAGGCTGGACTGGCAGAAAGGGGCTGGCCCAGATGGTCCTGCCCCCACCTCAGGCCTCTTGCACTCCCACCCATCAGGGCAGAGCTGTTCCCATCTTCCATGTGCCCTGGTCGCCACTCCACCCACCCACCACAGGGCCTTTGAGAACAAAGGGGAGGTGCCGCCACAAGAGCTGGTCAAGGGCTGGGCAGGGACACCAGCAATAAGAGACCCAGGGGACTGCCCACCTGCCTGGTCCCACCCCTCCTCAAAGTGGGACCCACCTAGAGAGGAACATCTTCTGGGGTATTTCAGAGGGCAGGAAGCCCAAAGCCCACCCAAATAGGGTGTGTTTGGGCACACACCAGAGGCTCCTTTCTCACCTCCCCTTTCTTAGCAGGCTCCCACTTCCCACCCATTTCCCTCGGAGTGAAAAGTGGGGCAGGAGGAGGTGAGAAGCCCAGCTGAAGGAAGACAAAGGGGAGCCCCGAAGGTTCCTGGGTCTTCCTCAACTGGACTCCCCCCCTCCCCTTTCTTCCCCTCTCCACCTTCCTTTCACCCGGGAGGAGCCAGAAAGGAACCAGAAAGAGGCTGGGAAGGCTCCTGTGGAGAGAGGGGCAATCCTAGCTGGAGCCTGAAGAGAAACTGCTCCCTAGTTGTGTCCCCAGACTTGGGGGTGTTAGCCAGGGCTGGGGAGGTGGCCTCTGGTCCACTGAAAGGGACTCGTTCAGGGCTAAGAGAGCATACCCTCCGGGTGACCAATGCCCAGAATGGGAGGGTGATTTAGGGAGCACCAGGGCAGGAATGGAATGGATCTCTCCTTGACCACGGGTCCCAGTTTGCCAACCCGAGAGATCTGTAAGGGCCAGCGGAAGAAAAATGGGAAAATCATTTGAAACTTGAGGATCAGGCCTGTGACCCCAAAGGGGGTCTGGGTGGTACAGGATGTCCTACATAGGGGGGTGAAGCCTGGGCCGACAGCTGCTCCCAGAGGCACTCACCGCAGGGCTGCCGACTCGGGCTCGGCCACCGTGGAGGGGCTCACCTGCATCTCGGGCGCGCTGTCCGTCCGCTCGGCTCGG
>LOJH01014333.1:10089-23900 GCA_001685095.1 Ellobius talpinus | reverse complement strand
CCCCCCCGGCTACTACCAAGTAAGTCAGCCATTGGCCACTGGAACTGATGGGTCACCCAAGGCACTGAAGAGGGAAAGGAGGCTGTGAATATGGGAATGGCATAGGGTACACACTGTAGGCCATCAGGGTCAGTGTACAAGGGTGTCCACAAGAGACTTAGTGCTCAGGGATGGTTTGTGAGCCAGGTAGCATGCTGGGTGAGTGAGTACATGTATGTGGGTGGGTGTGTCTAGTTCCATAAAAAACTTTGCAGTGTTAAGGAGGTCAAAGTGGTGGTCTGGTCCCCAAACAGCTCAATAAGAATCATGACTGAGCAGAGCTAGTCACAAAAGAGATGACAGGACTTTGTTTTCTGAGCAGACAGTATGTCCAGGGGCCACAGGGCACTCCGCAGCAGCTTAGAACAACATGGCATTTATTTCTATCAGGGATGACCCCAGTCACCAGCTAACTGGCCCCCAAACTCCCGAAGAAGCCGCTCCTCCCTGACTGTGGGTGTGAGAGGGCATGGTGGGATGGGGTGGAGGGAGAGGAGACATGGTGGATATTCAGCCTCACCTTTCTCTGATCTGGTTTCCATCCCTCTTTTTGCTGCATGCAAGCTTATTTTGTCCTGGCTCCTTGGGAGCAGAAAGTGCCATATCCTTGCCATGCTGGAAAGAAAAGCAAGCTCTCCTCCCCATCCCTTCCCACTCAAGCATCATAGGACATTAAAAAATAAAGTCCCAATTTTTAGTTAGAGAATGAGGTCAGGAAGCCCAAGGGGGGACCGCTTATTGGTGATAACTGACAATTTTCATTTCAACTTGAAACTCCCTCCTTGTCTAGACGTGTTTGGCCCAAGCCCAGTTTTACAGCCACTTTACCAGAGGAGAGAAATATAAAGAGGGAGCTAACCAAATGGCACTTGGGGGTCACAGATTCAGCTGGGTCCCCTGTCACCTTTGCAGGGCCCAGAGCAAGAACATTGCTGGTGGTCCACAGACACAGGTCTAAATATCTTAACATTCTAATGGTATGATGGCATAGGCCTGTAGTCCCAGCTGCCTGAGAAGCTGAGGCAGGAGGACTGCTTCAAGTTTAAGGCCTGTCTGAATGACTTTGCCAGACCTTGTCCCCAAAAAAACAAAACAAAACAAAACAAAAAGGCTGGTATATGACTCCAGGGTAGACTGCTTGCCTAGCACATACAAGCCCTGAGTTTGGGCCCCAGTACTGCAAAATAACAACAACAATAGATATTTTAAAGTTACAGCTCTTGTTAAAGAAATGTCCAATATTTTTGAGATAAGGTCGAACATATACCAAGCTAGCCTCAAACTCTAAATCCCCCCTCCCCCGTTTATCTAAATCAGCTAAACTTCTGATCCCCCTGACTCTGCCTCCCAAGTCCTGGGATTACAGGCAGGTTCCACTCTACCTGGTTTTATGCAGTGCTGGGGTAGACCCCAGGGTCTTGGGCAATGCTTGGCAACCCCTCCACCAACCCAGCTCCACCCGTTCCATAAATTATTTTCTAGCACTCTACCTTGACAGCTATACCAGGTGACCTAGGAGACCAGGCTTAAGTTCAGGTTTTCCTGCTTCCTGTCAGGTAAGTCTCATACCAGAATGACATCACTGTAGAGAGATGGCTTCTTTCTCACCCTGGCTCCAGCCACCCCTGCCCTTGCTAACTTCCCACCGCCAAGCCAGCCACATTCTCTGCACCACAAGGACCACTGATACAGTGGTCTCAGTCTACTTCCGGCCACAGGCCCTGTAAGATAGTGCACTGGACAAGCACTCTGCCGACTGAGCTGTGTCCCCAGCCCTGAGCATGTGGTCCTGATGCTCAGCCCCGCTGACTACATTTGACAGAAGACACTGAGAACAGAGCGCTTGGAAGCACCCAGGCTAGGGCATGTGGGCACTGCCTCCCTTGCCCAGATTATAAGGGTACTCAGGGGTTGGCCTTCTTTGGTGGCCACCAGAGCTAGATAGAGCCAGGACTTGATGCTCTCCCTCCCTCCACTGGAGGGCAGTTCAGACAATCCCCAGGCAGGATTATTTATCTTCCTGGAAAAACCCAAGCCAGTTTGATCCCAATTTGTGGATTTCTGGAGGCAGGGAGGGCAGGGAGCTGGTGCCAACAGGGAATTTCTGTCAAGTTGGGTCTCCAAACCAGAGCTCGTTCCATTTAGGCCCAGCCCCAAGCAGGCCCCTGCAGCTCGCTGGCTCCTGCCTCACCCTGCAGGTGAAAGGCAACAGAAATAAGGCGACAGAGCCAGGAGTAAGGGGTTCTGGACAGCACAGAAACAGGGACCAACAGGGCGGCAGGGCTGGTAGGGGAGAAGTGCTGGGTATCTCTCTTTCTGGACAAGCTTTAAAAAATTTCCACCCGGCCCCCACCCCCTGCAGATCGGCTTTGCTGTCCTACCCAGGAGGGGACACTTAGACCTGTTGAGCCATCACCAGGCGCCAGGACTGTGCTAAGCGCTCTTCATGCGTATTCTCATTAAAACCCTCTAGCCACTCTATGAGGTGGGTTCTATCCTTGTCCCTGGTTTCAAGTAAGGAAGCAAGTTCAGAGGCAGAGGTGACAGGGCTCAGTGCTAACCTACCCCGAAGTTCCCCTTTCTTATAACTCATTGCCTCCCAGAAGCAAGCAGCTAGCGATCCCAGAACCCGAAAGGATGGTCAGAAATGAGTGAGAAGGACCAATGAGATGGTTTAGTAGGTATAGGCACTTGCTGCCAAGCCTGAAGATCTGAGTTCAATTCCTCAGCACCCACATACATGGTGGAAAGCAATAATGAACTCCAGCAAATTGGACTTTAACCTACCCACATGCATGCTTACACACACATACACACACACACACACATAAATTGAGGAAGAATGTACTGACAGTGATGATGGTGTTTGGGGAGGAGACCATGGAATGAGAATCTAGATGGCCATGAAAAATTCTCTCCCCTAGCCGCCACTTCAGTGGACTCTGTTCCACACCCCAGGGCTCTTTGCTTTATTTAAGTGGACCAGGAGGTCCCTAGCTGTCTCTCCTTTGTGGCTCAGGGAGCCCAGCATCACAGCTGGATTAGCTCAGATTGCCTTTTTCAGAAAACCTTCCCTGGAGTCCTGGGAGACAGAGTCCCACCCTAAAGTCTAAATCTCACATGAGGGAGTAGCATCATCCCATCTATGCCTGCCTTCCTCTCTATCTCCGTAGCCCGACTCCAAAACACAAGACAGAATGAACCTGCTGAGCCCCGGCCAGTATTTCCTCACACACACCTCCAGGCTGCATCTATACCCAAGAGCAAATGCAGATGACCCGGGGACACCAGAAAACCCAGGCCCCACTCAAGTAGGCAGCAGCTGTCACCTCACTTGTCCCCAGAACAGAAACCTTTCGGTTCATTCCATTACTCCAAACATCTGTGAAAGATACTGCCCTGGGACCCATCCCACACACACCTGCTGCCCTCCGGAACACTTTAGGGTCTACTACCCGATGCTGCTTTCCCCAGCGCTCGGACCCTGGCAGCATCACGTACAGCCAGTGGGTCCTTTCAACTTCCTCAGAGTTTAGTCGCACACTCTCGCTTACTAAGCCCAGACAGAGAACGTCTCTGGGGGTCCCTTAGGTTACAGACGAGGGCAGGGGACAGGAGAAGACACTGCTTTATCCTCCCGGGCTGCCCTCGAGGTCCTCAGTGGGGACCTGCCAACATTGCTTGTCTTACCTGCAGGGACGAGACAGAGCCAGCGGTGGCCACCTGCTCTTGCCTGGTTTGCTCACCGGTTCTGGGCTCACCGGCTGGCTGGCCGGGGGCGGGGCCGAGTCGGGAGGGGCGGGATCTCTTGTCCCACCCCAGTCCTAGCAGTGAGAAGTCTCTATGAACTTGAGGTGGCCAGTAGGGCCCAGAACAGGGTCACTGGGAGTTCCGGTTTCTTTTCTTCTTTCTCCCTCACTTCCTTTTTGAAACAGGGTCTTATGCAGTCCAGGGTTACCTTGAGTTCTTGGTCCTCCAGCCTCCAGATGCTAGGATTACGTGCATGTGCCACCACTCCGGCTTAGCTCCCCCCCTCCTACCCCCTTTTCCTTTCGCCTCCTCCTTCTTTCCTTTCTTTCTTCCAATTCTTCCCTCCTTCCTCTTTTTTCTTTTCCTTTCTTTCTTTTTTTTGTTGTTGAAGGCAAGGTTTCACTCAAGCCTTGAACTAGTCAGCTAACATCAATTCTTCCTCAGCCTCCCAAGCACCAGGACAAGAGGCAGGAACCACCACACACTTGACTTCCTGAGGGTTAGGACACTTGGGTCCTCCTGACCTTCTAAAACTCCCTCTTTCAGACAGCCTGATCCAGATGGTCACAAGCCTGACTCCATCAGAAGACCCCAGCCCAAAGCAGCAGCCAGATAGCCTTGCCGGAACCTCCCTCCCCCTAATCTGAGGCTCTTGCAAAATTGAAGGTGGGTGGGATAGGGCCCCTCCTCTAAAGGTCAGCTCCCCATCCAGGGCTCAGCCACGCAGAGATTCGGCCTCTGGACGATGTTAGGTGTCCATCTTTTTCCTCTCTCCTTGCAACCCAGGGCCCGCCACCCCCTCCGTCCCCAGACACCCTCGCAGGTCCCTCAACTGTCACTGTTTAGCACTGGAATGACAGGCGTCCAGATTCCATGAGTCACATTCAAGGCCATTGAGCTTAGCACTTTCTGCCCCTGACCCCCCATCAGTCGCTAATTTTATTGACCTGTAAAAGGCACGTTCCTGGCTGGGGGCGGGTGGTGGAGGAACTAACTCAGGGCACAGTGGGGAGTGGACAAACAAAAGGCTCCCATGAGGAAGGACAAGGACCCCTGAAGGGACCAAGGACGCCTGGAGAGGAAGAAGGTCTCTGAGAGAGGTTTCCTCAGAGCGAAGATGGATGGATGCCCAAGAGAGTGGAAGAGAAATTTTAGCTCTCAGTCAGCAAAGACTGGGAAAAGAGAGAATGAACTCTTTTCCATCCACTCTGAGGTAGGGCAAGGATGAAGCAGGAGAGATGACGGTTGGATGGCAGAAAGAACTGTCATCCTGCCACATCTCTACCCTAACCCTTTCCTCCCCCCCCTTGAAGGTGACTCTTGCCTGCTGGGCCTCTTACTACAGAAATAGCCCTTTCCCTGAAGAATCAACCTAGATCTTACCTCTCTTAAAATGAGAACAAAAAATGTAGGCCTTTGCAGCTCATTCCCCCTATGCTATGCCTACCTCATTCCAGCCCTCAAACCATCAGGTTCTCTTCACCCAGGAGAGAAGGGGGAATAGAAAGGGGGCATGGGGTTAGAGCCTGACACAGCGGGGGGGGGGCATACTGGCCTCAAATGGAGGCTTTTTAGATCTGGGAATGGAACCCAGAGCTTCTTCCGTGGCAGGTGTGTTTTCTGCCTGTGAATCCTGTCTTCAACACCCGATTCATCCTGCTGACTACCTACATGAGGGTCGGACAGACACTGAGGAGATTTTTCTTTTTTTTTTTCTTTTTCAGACTGGATGTCTTGTAGCCCAGGCCGGCTTTAAACTTACTATGTAGCCAAGGATGACCTTGAACTTACTTTAACTACAGTATTGTTCATGCTGTGTGTGTGTGCGCGCACACGAATACACTGTGGTACACGTAAGGAGGTTCGAGAACAACTTGGCAGGAATGGTACCCTCCTCCCATGGGTAGGGCCTGGGGATTGAACTCAGTAAGGCTTGGGGCAACACTTTATCCAATGAGCCATCTCCTGTCCCTATTGGATTCCAGGCAGTTCTAGGGAGCAGACCTAGAACTGTGGATGGCAGGCACTCTAATAACTGAGCTACACCTCCAGTCCCAAGGGTAATATTTTAAGATTAAAAATTACTGTAGTGTGGGGAGAGGGTTAGAGGATAGGGCTACAATGGGAACAGAGATGCTTGGGAGGGTGTGCTTATATTTTTTGTTTGTTTGTTTTTTGAGACAGGGCTTCTCTGTGTAGCTTTGCGACCTGTCCTGGAACTAGCTCTTGTAGACCAGGCTGGCCTGAAACTCAGAGATCTGCCTGCTTCTGCCTCCCGAGTGCTGGGTTTAAAGGCGTGTGCCATCATCACTTGGCTTTATGTGCTTATATCTTGATTAGAGGAGGTATACGTGGTAAAATGTATTGAACTGCACATTATTAGTATGAGGTTTATTTTCCATCAATTATACTTCAAAATAAAAAGTATTATATTATTTTCTATCTCATTTTAACAATTTTAATTTATGAAGGGCACCAAAAAGAAAACAAAAACCCAAAAGCTACCTGGGCAATTCTCCTATATCAGTTTCTCCACTCCATCCCAAGTGTATAAGAATATCTGTGGCAGAATAAAGGTTCCTCCCTACCCTTGACCAGCGTACCACCCAGGGGAGGAGAATGGCTTGCTGGACTATCCTGCCCCCTGCAGTCTGAGCTAGGTACTACAGACACAAGTGGTCAGTCCAGGGAGAGATCAGACAGGTTCTGGGCGCAGTACTGTAGAATGTCAAAATCAGGTATTGAGAAGGGCACCCGGGACCACTTTTTCACCTGGATCCTCCCGTGAGGGGTCTCCAGGAGTATGCCTCGGATTTTGAGCACCGGCAAGGTCACTGACTTGTAGATCATCTGCAAGCCCCAGACCTAGTGGTGGGACAAAAGTAAGCATCTGGGTTTCTGTCCCCAAGTTGGACTTCTGTAATGACCAGGCCTGTATCTACCGCCTGAGGCCATCATGAAGTGGGCTCCCTAAGACAGGACTAGAGCAGAGACTGTGGGTCACCCATGGACTCGTTGCCACTCTGTGTGAGGGTCTCTTTTTCCCAGATCAAGGACCTCTGGGGTCTGGGGCTGAGGGTTCTTGGCCTGAGCAATAGCCCCTCACTTACCTCCCCACAGTTACTGCAGCTAATGGTCCCTCCAGGCCTCCAGTCCTTGAAGACCTTGTTAATGACCACAGGCTTCTGGGAGACGGCATAGTAGACCCTAGAGGGGATGAGGTAAACAGCACCCTTCTGGAGTTCCTGTACCCCAGACTTCAGGCCCTGTAGCTGGCTGAGCCCCTGCCAGGGCAGCAGTTTTTTCTGTCTGTCAAGGAAGTCGAGACCACAGAGGGTCTGCCTGACCCTCTGCACCCTGTTCCCACACCCAAGCTTGGGAACTTTTTGACTCCCACGTGAGGATTTCAAGTTTCCTTATGAATCTCCTCCTTCCTTATTTCCAACCCCAAGCTACCTCCCTTCACCTCACAGAATGTTCTAGAAACATACATTCTCCCTGACATCCCCTGGTTCAGTGTGCACCTGAGCCTCCTCATTGCCTCCTGGATGTCGGCTTAACTTCCAGGCCCAACCTTCAAGATACTCCATGACCTGGTTGGTCTTCCTGCATCCCATCACTCCTATCTTCCTCTCAGGATGACTAGACTCCCTCACCTCTGCCTACACTCATCTTCCCATGTTCAAACCCCACCAACCTCCTTCTCCTACCTGGGTGAAATGCTCCCTCAAATGGAACCCATGCGAAGAACCTTGGCACCACGACCTGACACACAGGAGGTGTCAATAAACAGGTACTTAATGACTGTCGTAAGCAGAAGTAAGGTAGGAGGTAGAATGGGGTGGGGGTGGCTTAGTGAGAGCTGGAGCCATTTAACTTAGTAAGTGAATGACGGATTAGGAAGGTGTGTGTGTGTGTCACCAAGCTCCTGTGGAGGTCTGAAGGCAACTTCTGGGAGTCTCGTGCGATCTGGGAATCAAGCTCAGGCCATCTGGATTTTGAGACGAGCTCATATAGCCCAAGATGGCCTCCAACTTGCTATGTAATTGAGGGTAGCCTTGCCCTGCTGATCCTACTGCCCCTATTTCCAGAGTGCCGGATTACAGGTGTGCACCACCACCCAGGTGCTGGGGATAGAACCCACAGGGCTTTGCGTGTTTTAGGAGAGCCTTCTCCCAACAGAGTTACACCCCTCCCCCCCAACCTTTTTCTTTTTTCTTCTTTTATCTTTCAAAACAGGGTCTGTCCATGTAGCTCTGGCTATCCTGAAACTAACTCACTATGAAGTCCAGGACCTTTCTGGGACCCTTCTCTTTTTGAGTCCAGCCTGTCCTGGAACTGTCTGTGTAGCCAAGGATGACGAACTCCCAGGTACTGAACTACAGGCGTGTATAACCACCAAACCACTACCACCATACTCAGCTACCCAGCTAATGACTGGTTTTGTTTGTTTTGTTTTTAAGAGATGGAGGCCTTTCTATTACCTGGGCTCTGAACTCCTAGGCTCAAGTAATTCTCCAGGCCACCTCACCTGACAGCTGAACCTGTCTTGAATGTCCTGAAAGTGTGTAGGACCAAGAAGTTAGTTTGTAGCTAAATTCTTTGTATCCTAAATTCCAGTTCTCTTTCAATCCCACAATGGCCACGGAAGCTTAAGACACCATCTCCCTCCGCTTCCTGGCTTGTGAGATGAGACTATGGATAAAACCTGCTTGCTAAAAACGCTCTTTAGCCTCCTCCACCTTGCAAAAGTCCTTCCTCATCCTGCCAGCCCTCCCACGGCTCTCACGAGAAGTTGGGGTTCACATTGACGTGGTGGGTGCCCTCCACCTTCCGCAGGTCACTCCCGTAGCCCATGGCCACCATGCAGTTGATGCAGAGGAGCCGCACACGCTCTGCTGGGAACTGCCTCTGCTGACTCTCCCGCTGGGCTGCGCGCACTGCTCTCTTAACCAGAGCTGCTTGCTGTAGGTCCTGGATCTGGGGTGGGGGGCAGTGGGGACAAGACATGACATGGACACCAAGAGACCCAATCTCAGGGAAGCTCCCAGGGCATTTGTACCTAGACCCAGAGGGGACTAATTTATTTATTTGTTTGTTTATATGAGACAAGGTCCCTTACTGAACCTAGCTGGCCAGGAAGCACAGAGATGCCCTGCCTCAGTCTTCCCAGAGCTGAGATCACAGGAACGCTTTGATGTCCTTAGGTTTTTACTTGTCTAGGAATCTAAGCTCAGTGCCTTGTTCCAATCTTATCGTCTGCCTGTTTTTTGGTTCCCTTCTGCCTGTTTCTAGAAGCTCTCTCAGAAATACAAAGTATCTGCCCCCCACCTTTTTTTTCTGTTGTTTTGAGACAAGGTTTCTATGTAGCCCTGGCTGTCCTAGAACTCATTCTGTAGATCAGGCTGACCTCAAACGCAGAGATCCACCTGCCTTCTGCTTCCCAGGTGCTCAGATTAAAGGCCTGCACCACCACTGTCCACCACCCCAATCCTCCCTCCCCACCCCCTTTTTTAAAGACAGATTCTCATGTATCTCAGGTTGGCTGCAAACTTGCTATGGCAACCAAACACAAGGGCAAACCTAGGACAAGGCCTGTTTCTAAAGTTATGTAGAGGACAGGCACTACCCTCTCCGGCAACATGACCCTGGCCTTCATCTTTCTCCGCATGCTATAAAAGTTCCCTGGATAAGCTGGGAGGGGACCCCAGGAGTGTGTGGGTGCAGTCAGAGTCGGACCTTGGCCTTGAACTCTTGGGGGTCCATCTTCTGCACTGCAGCCACTGCCTGCTCCATCAGCACCTCCAGAGCCTCATTGGTCAGCTCCCGCTGCAGCTCCTGACTGCCCTCTGTTGCCACAAAGGAGTACACGCTCTGACCAGCTCGAGCGCGGCCCCTGGCCTGGGAAGAATGGCAAAGGTCAACCAGAAGTAGGCTGGGGTCCCTGTCGGATCCTTCCAGGACTGTTGTAGTGGAGAGGAGGGCCCTAGAGTACCTGGACCATGGAGATCTCATTGGTCAGGAGCCCATAGCGGACCACCACATTGCACTGGGCGATATCCAGCCCCTCCTCTGCCACACTTGTAGCAACTAGAAGGTTCAGGGTACCATCCCTGAACTCCTGGATCACCTCTTGCTGGTCTTTCTGTGGAAGGATTGGGGAGGAGGAAAAGGTTTATACGAACTACTCTGAGTCCCAGCTCTGTCCCCATGTATCCCCAAGATCCTGTCCATCTTCCCTGGTGACCCCAATCCCTAGGGCCACACATTCTCTTTCTCCTGCCCTACCTGTCTCCTCCCCTCCCCCCCTTTACAAGATAGATTCTCCAGAATCACAGGCTGGCCTTGAACTTTTGGTGTAGCCAAGAATGGCCTTGATCTTCTACTCAAAAGGCTTCTGTTGTCTCTCTTCTGGTCGCTGGGAGCAAACAGCATTACCACACCTGGCTCATGGCTTTGCGCTTGTTAGGCAAGCATCCTACCACTAGTGACTCCTAAAGTCCCTGTCTACCCACAAGGCGTCTCACATGCCTGACCCTCTGTCTTGAGAAGCCACAGAACTCAGCCTCTTCCTGGTGCCTCTGGGCTCCTGCTCCATTCCCTGGGGCCCTTAGGCCAGGCTAGGGGTGGGGGAGGGGAGGGTGGGGTGGTTTCTGTCTATCTCAGCTCTAGGAAGATTCAATCCGTCCTTCCCCTAGCCTTCCTGCTATCACTCAGTGCTGATGACCCTGTCCCCTCCTCTTCCCTATGAAAAAGCCACCAACCAAAACCAAACACCTGGGTCATGTGTGTGCTCTGGCTGGTATTCCCTGCTCCAATCAGCATCTGAGCCTTGATGTTCACTTTCTGTAGGCCAGGCTGCTGCCAAAGCCAGAGCAGGAGGGAGTAAGCACTCTGGCGGGTTCGGGTGAAGATGATGCCCCGAGGGTGGTTGGGGCTCCCAAATTGCTTCAGCAGGATCCCTTCCAGCATCTCCAACTTCGGATTCTCGGGCCCACGAGCTGCTAACTGGGCCAGCTCATTCTTATGGCCTGGGAACACCAAAACAGAGGCGGAGGCAAGGGGCTTAGGCCTGGATGTAGACAGGGCGCTCACAGGGACAGAGGGATAGGAGGAGAGGACACCTACTCCTGCCCATGCCCTGAGCTATTCCAAGAACACACTTAAGAACATAGTTTCCACGTATTATCAAGGCCAGCCTTGACAGCCAAGACACTGAGTATAGAATCCATTGTTCATGTATCCCAGACTGGCACCCATTCTCAATCTCACCATTAGTACCTTTTATATTTGTTTTGCTTTTTTGAGACAGGGTTTCTCTGTGTGGCCCTAGCTGTCCTAGAACTTGATCTGTAGACCAGGCTGGCCTCGAACTCACAGAGATCTGCCTGCCTCTGCTGGGATTAAAGGCGTGACTCACTGTCAGCTGGCTACAGGCAGGACCTTGGAAACTGTTGTTCTAGTTCTTTTAGACAGGTTCCCACGTAACTCAGGCTGGCTTCAAACTCACTGTGTAGCCAAGGATGACTTCTGTTCCTGCTTTCACTTCCTAAATCCTGGGATTACAGTCATGGGTACCTCACTTGAAACCAAACTGGGATTTTGTGCATACAAGGTAAATGCTCTAACCATCAGACTGCACCCCAGCCCCACCCTTGAGCTTTTCTTTTTCTTTCTCTTCCACCCCTACAGGTTTTCTCCGTGGGCCCTGGCTGTCCTGAAACTTGCTTTGTAAACCAGGCTGGGCTTGAACTCAGAGCTCTGGCTGTCTCTGCCTTCTGAGTGCTGGGATTAAAGGTGTGGATCACCACTGTTCAGTCTTTGAGCTTTTCAAACTTATCCTTGATACCAGAATAGCTTCAAACCAGATTTTTCTGTACTACCTGTGTGTGTGTGTGTGTGTGTGTGTGTGTGTGTGTGTGTACACACACACGCATACACACCAGAGATCCCTGTCAGGTGTTTTCTATCACTCTCAACCCTTATTTTTAAATTTTTATTTTTTATTATCATGTATGTACATGGCATGTGTTCATGGGTATGTGTACCATGACACATGTGTGGAGAGTATAGATTCCATTCTTTCCTTCCCTGTTTACATGGGTTTGAGAGATCAAAAGTTTGTACAGCAAGAACATTTACCCACTAAGTCATTTACCTTATTATTGTTATTACTATTATTACTATTATTATTGTTATTATTATTTGCAACAGGGTCTCCCACTGAAACCAGAGTTCACCTACTTGGCAAGATGAACTGCCCAGAAAGCCCCAGGGATCCACGTGTCCCCACTGCCCCAGTGTTGAAATGACCAGTCTGCTGCACCTGAGTTTTAAGTGGGTGCTTGGGATTGGAATCCGGGTCCACACGCTTGCATGGGAACCCTTTACCAGTGGAGCCACCCTAAGTGGTTTTTAAAATATCTTGGTTGGGGGCTGGTAAGATGGCTCAGAAAGAAAACACCTGGCAGCTTGAATTCAATCCCCGGGACCCACACTAGGAGGAGAGAACAAACTTCGGCAAGTTGTCCTCTGTCTTCCACGAGAGTGCTGCTGTGGCACAAGGGCCCACACGAATGTACACCTTCCTCACCCCACTTAGCAAATGAGTGTAATAAGTTAAAATATCTGTTTATAACCTGAATTAGTTTTTCTGCTGCAAACTGTCACACTTGAGGCAACAAGTCTGTCATACCAGCAGCCTTGGGTTTTGTTTAGGAAAATAAAGAGTCCCAGCCTCCCTAACTGACCTGGAGCACTCTAGCAGTTCTAACCCCACTATGGCTCACCATCGAACTGCTCCAGCAGCCAGCGCTCAGCACGCAGCATCTGAGTTTTCGTAGCGCGCTCCCTGTGGTAGAAATCTTGCAACATGTCAAGAGCATCCCGTGCGCGGACGGTGTCGTGGGTCAACAGCGCGTCATTGTAGCGCCGCAGGTGGAGCGCATACACCCGCCGTTGCTGGAGTCCTGCCTCTGCAGCTGCAGGCAAAGGACGCAGGGTCAATGTTCCCAGGTTCTTCTGTTCCTAAATCGTCCACCTAGACCACGAGTGTAGAAGCTCCACCCTCAAAGGCTCCGCCCAGGCAGAACCTCATGAACTGCTCCTCTCACCAGCCTTGCTCAGCTCCACTACTTGCTGTTCGTAAGTCTGGGTTCCAAACTGCTGGCTCAGTTCAGGCATCTCTAGTTGCCGGTGAATTTGTTTCATAAGCTCTTTTAGCAAGTCTCCAAAAGGGTCCTGAGAAAGGAGGAATGAGGGGATGAGGGGATTTCCATACACATAGGAGAGCTGGGTACCATGGAGGTACCATTTATCTTGGGAGTGAGAACATCAAAGGGCTGGCCTGCTGGGCCTGAAGTAGCATCATGGCTGGAGAGCTTCTGCTGTCTCACTCACGTTATGCCTTTGCCCTGTAGCCTGGACACAGTGATGTCAACCCTGGTTCAGCCCTGCCATTACAGACATCAGCCAGTGCCACTACTGAAGAGGAGAACCGGTCCAGCCTCGACACCAAGAGCCCCAGCTTCACGTCTTGGCAGTATCATGAGCCAATCTCAACAGTAGGCTATGGATGCGGACTACGTGTGCCTCAAAGCACAGAACACAGAAAGGATAGGTGGCGTCACAGAGGTACAGGCAAGCGGCCTGAAATGACAAGACCTGGGGGAGGCGAGCTTCCCTAACTCTGCACCAGACCCCAGCCTGCCCAGGGACTCCTCACGCACCTCTCTGCGCCTTTGGCAGAGGTCGTACTGCTTGCAGGGCTTCGGGTTGTGCTCCAGCAGCTGGGGGCGGCGATTCTCTGGTGACATGATGCGCCACGTATCTAGGTTGGCACAGAGCTGGAGGTGACAGAGAGGCATCACTGGAAAGAGCGGTCAGGCAGAATTTTGAGGAGGCGGGGTCCTGGCTTAAGAACAGGAAGAGCCATGGAGCTGGAGAGGTGGCTCAGTGGTTAAGAACACTGCCTGCTCTTCCAAAGGTCCGGAGTTCAGTTCCCAGCAACCACATGGTGGCTC
>LOJH01014333.1:0-10045 GCA_001685095.1 Ellobius talpinus | reverse complement strand
CACAACCATCTGTAATGAGATCTGGTGCCCTCTTCTGGCCTACAGGCAGACACAATACTGTATACATAATAAATAAATCTTGGAAAAAAAACAGGAAGAGCCTAAAGCAGGGCATTGGGAGTTGGGGTTTGTTTCTTCCGTAAGTTTGAATGTGTGCCCTGAGTTACTAATATTCTAGGCACTGGTGTGAGAGAGGAACATAGATGAACGTGAAGAAACCATTGAGAAATAGCAAAGTATACGTAATGGAAACACATTAGGTAGTAAGAATGAACTCTGAAAATTCTAAAGCTGGTGCTATAACAGCAGTGGGGACAGCCTGGGGAGACTGTGACAATGACAGAACTGCTCACTGGGACTCCAGGCAAAAGGAGTAGCAAGTTCAAGGACTCCCACAAGCACAATAGGCTCAAGATACTGGAAGAGATGGGTGTAGCCACAGTAGGAAGGGTAGGGTTGTAGGGCTGGGGAGAGGCCAGTCAGGCAAGGAGGTCCCCTAGTGGATCTGTGGTAGGAGGGCAGCAGGGGCTCAACTGACCTGTAGGATGTGGTCAATGGCCCCTTGGAGCTTGGTGGCCCCGCCAGTGCCCGGGGAGGCCGTGAGCCCCAGCACCTGGGGAAGGTGCTTTGCCCTCTGCAGTTTGTGCTCTAAGTAGCGGCTCAGAATGACGTTGTAGACCGTATCCTTGTGGGTGTGGTGACACTCGTCCACCACGATCAGTGAGAACTCTGGGGGCACATGAGGGCCAGTTGTAAGCCGCACATGGCACCTCTTCCATAAGTTTTTGCTTTGTGAGGTCCCCGCTCTTTTCTCCCTCTCCCTTCCTAACTTCGGGCTGCGCCCCAGACAAGGAGCAGGCAGGGTTGGCTTCTCTTCAATTTATAGATTAGTAAAGCAGGGCTCAGCTGGCGAAGGGGCTTATTTGCCCGGGAGCAGGTTTAATAACCAGGATTCGGCCTTGGCAATGGGGCCCACTTGTTCCCACAATGACTGGATCCACAGGTGTTCACAGGGCCCCTGCCCTCACCTGTGAGCTCTACGTGTTCCTCGTCTTCTGGGCTGACCAGCGCCAGCTGCAAGAGCTCTGCTGTGCAGATGAGCAGGTCATGGCTCCGGGCCATTAGGCCAAAGCCAGCTCGTGGTCCCATGTCCCCACTCAGGGTAGTCATGGTCCAGCGTTTATCCAACATGCTCCTGAACTCCTCAGCATGCTGGCTCACCAGGTGTACCTGGGAGTAAAGAATGCAGGGAGAGAACCTGGTTTGTGGTGGTGGGAAATGGCAGTTATTGGAGGTTGGGGGTGGGGAAGCTGGGAGTAAGGTGACCCTTCAGGACATTGCTGGGTCCTGAACCAAGGTGAGAAGACCCAGCAGTGCTGGACTCTAGAAGAGACCAAGAATGGTTAGGAAGAGCGGAGACCCTGCTGTGGGAAGGGCAGACCACTCACCCTGTTGACCAGCACCACCACCTTGCCTCTGTCTACCGTCTCTAGATGCCGCCTGGCCACAAAAGCAGCTGCCCGGGTCTTGCCAGCGCCCGTGGGCAACCATATTATGATATTCCTGCCTTCCAGAGCAGGCAAGATCACTTCCCATTGGTAGGGCCGCAGCTCCATTCTGAAATAGCAGAGGTTATCAGAACCCCTGCCTTCTAAACCCCCCCCCCCAGCCAGCACTGGGTTGCCCTTTGCCTGGAACTCCAAGCTTCTCAGGGAGGTGGGGCAGCACACCGTAGAGACCCACCTGGAACCTGCTGCGGCTAGAACTGGGGTGACCGGGTTGGGGAGAGAACAAACCAGCCTGGTCTCTGCTGAGCCTTCTGGAGTTCTGGAAAGCCCTGGGCAGGCAGCTCAGTGATTAGAAATGAAACTGAAACAAGGGGAGGAGCCAGAGGAGCCGGGAGCCCAGCCCATCCCAGCCACAAATAAAAACAGGATTGGGGCGGGATTTAGTGACTGAGATGAGTGTGCTTTCATTGCCTCGGGTCCTCTACTTTCTCAACCCTTTTCTCCAGCCAGCTGAGTTAAGCGGGAGGCATGGAGGTTCCGACCTGGTTTGACTGGACCAGGAACACCCCGGAGCCAGGGGATGGGCAAGCTCTTACTCTCCCTTTGCACATGAGACAGGCTGGAAGCCTTTGGGAGAAGAGGAGAGAGGGGTAGCAGCCAGGCAGGTACATCACTCCTAGGAATTACAAGGGTCAGCAGCCCCAGTGTAGCCTAAAGTTAGGCTTCCAGGTTGCAAGGGGAAGGACTGGAGGAGCGAAGGTCAGTCTACTAAGTCTGAAGCTACACCCCGCCCCACTAAAAGCAATCACACAGGGAAAAAAAAAAAGCTTTATTGTTCCCTCCAAGGGATTAATGCCAAGGAATGAATAGTCCTGGTGCCCCAGCCCTGGGGGACAGATGGACAAAACAGTGTAGGATGAGCCACAGCCCCTCATGGCTCCTCCAGCCTGGGCTGTTTCCATCCCAAGGCTGATCGATGAATAGCCCTGACCCTGGAAACAGGCACCTGAATCAGGCTCAGAACTGCCAGCCTGCATAGCTCTATAAGGACCAGGGCTGAGTAGTCCATTCCCTGGCCACCAGACATTCCACAAGGGACTGGTCCCAGACCAGACATCTCCCCAAGGTCGGATGCAATGAAGGCGGAACAGAGCTGCAGGCTTGGGAGTGCCTGCTGGCTGAAGAGTCTGCAAGATCTGGGGTCCACAGCTGGAGCTTCTCCTGTTGAGGCAGGGAGAGGGGGGCCAGGAACGGCCAAATGGATCTGACGAGACTGAGGTGGACACTGCAGAGCCCAGCTGGGGACTACTTGTCAATGAGCCCCCCCTCCTTGAGCTTGAAGTAGAAGAACTTCTCCAGGGCACTGGCACAGCGACAATATTCACTGTCTGGAGGATTGTACTCTCGGCAGTTGGCGATGACCCGCTGCAGGTCAGCTACAAAGAGCTTCCGGGTCACATAGTAGCGACTGCGCAACCGTTCTGTCATGGTCTTCAGGTCTGGGTCACAGAAAAGGGATATGCCTTTAAGAGGTGAAGGGATGTAGCTGGGGTTGCCCACCACAGTGGGTCCTGGAGGGGTACCTGACTCAACACAGGCAGGCACAGATGTGGGGGCACACGCTGGGAAAATGAAGGCAGGAGGGTCCTTACCAATGGGGAAGCGGATAACCTCATAGTAGTCTGGGGCCTCTGACTTCTTCACAGGTTCCATGAAGGGCCAGGCACTGGGGTGTGACTAGAGAGAAGTGCTGAGCTGGGGAGAGGCTCACAGTGCCAACTTGCCCAACCCAAGACTGCTACCCACTTCAATGACCCCTAGAAGAGAACCTGGCCTCCCACCTTGATCTGAGCCAGCAGGTTTTTGAGGGTTGTGTATAGCTGGTCAGGGTCCTTCAGCTCCTTGCTGGAATAGAATATGCCAAGTCTGAGGTGTGAGTCCTTCTGCCCCCCCACGCCCTCATTCCCATGTTTATTCCCTATGACTAAACACTTACCCCTTCTCCTTTCCCATTGGCTTCCAGCCTGTCTCTCCTGCAAAGGGGGAGAGAACAGCCCTAAGAATGCCTGCCCACACCCAAGAATGCCCTCCTGCCCTTTCAGCCAAGGCGCTCACGAATGCCAGGGACGCTCTCCACAGGGATCTGCCTCACTCCCTCCTTGAAGCAGCTGAGTCCAGGGTAGACCTTTCGGATCTGTGCCTGTTTGCGCTCAATCAACTTCTTGATGATCTGAGAAAGCAAAGGTCTGAGGGGCCAACTCGGGTCCAATCACCCCCAAGGCCACAGTCAGTAAATAGTGACATTTACTTTTGACTTTTCCTAAGAAGCAGGGCGAGAACCAAGATCTGGCCCGTCTATTCCACTTAAACACACGCACGGTACATGCCTTTGCACATTTATGCCTGACCAATGCACATGCACAAAATCCCTATGAATACGGTACTCACCTCTTTTTGTTTCTTGATGATGTGGGACAGCTCTGTGTAGGGGATCCGGGGATTCAGCTCACACTCCATCAGCGTTGCTCCTTCATAGTCCTTGATGTAGCCCAGGTATCGGCTCTTGGGCACCTTGATGTCCTTGGAGAAGCCCTGGGTGAGCGGATAGTTAAGACCCAATCCATCAGCAAGGACTCTCTGACTTTCGCAGTCACTTCTTCAGGAGCACTTGAGAGACAGCACATGGCACGCTTCCTCCTGCACCCCTAAACACGCCTGTGGCAGTGAGAGCTCTACCTGCCTCCGGAAAGGCTCCAACCTGGCTGCTGCACCTCCTCCAATCCCCTGAAGCACCTTCCGATTCCTGGCCCTGTTCTTCACTGGGTGGCAAGAGGCAGGGAGGAGACAGGGAGGCCCTTCCTCATTGGTGACAGGTACAACAGGGGACAAGAAGGGACTCTGCTACTGGAAGCTGTGCACCCAAACCTGGGCCCCAGGCAGCAGGTATGGTGAAATCACAGCGCACCTGCTTTTTGAAGTAGCCGATGGCATATTCGTCAGCATAGGTGAGAAAGTAAAGGATGCTGTGTTTGATGTGGTACTCCTTTAGGTGGTTCATCAGATGCGTGCCATAGCCCTGTGTAGGGAGACCAGGGTTTATGGAGGAAAAGCAAAGGGTTTCTAGATAATTGCTCTGAGCCACATTCAGCACACTTGATTCTTCACAGGCCCATCTGTCAGGCAGTCCATGAGTAGGTATTAAAAGTCCCATTTCATAAGAAAAAAAAAAAGCCAAAAAACCAAACCAAACCAAAATTCCTTGAAACATAGGTTCACAAAGAACAGTCTGAGGTCACTTGACAAGAGACGCAGCAGGGCTGGGTTCCAATCCAACACTGCCCATTGGCCCCAGTGCTGGGGCTTCAGAACAAAGGGGAAGAACAAAAGGGGTCACAGGGGACTGTTCATGAGCATCTGAACCCTGAATTCACTCATGTCAGGACCACACAGACACGTATATAAAACAGGACAGCGAGAAGCCTTAAATAGCTTATTGTGAAAAAGACCGAAGCTGGGACTATTAGCTCTCAGTAATAGTTATCAACTCTCCCAAGGTATGTATATAAATTTTCCTGGGAAGAAGCCAGTTCACTTAAAAAGTTTTTGTCCTGGGGTGTAGTTCACTTAGTAGAATGCTTGCTCAGTATGTACAAAGACCTGGGTTCAGTCCCCCAAACTGGATAAAACCAGCATGGTGTGTACACCTGTGATCCAGCACCCTGGGGGCAGGGACCAGAGGGTCAGAAGTTTAAGGTCCCCTGGATTACACAGTGTGCTTAAGGCCAGACTGGGCTATATGAGACCCTCTCTGAAACAAGTCCCCAAAGGTTCACTTAAAAATATTGCTTGTGAGCCGGGTGGTGGTGCACACCCTTAATCCCAGCACTCAAGAAGCAGAAGCAGGTGGATCTCTGTGATCTGTGAGTTCAAGACCAGCCTGGTCTACAGAGCAAGTTCTTGAGTTCCAGGACAGTCAGGACTACATAGGGAAACCTGTGTATATCTATCTATCTATCTTGGTGGAGTCAGAACCCAGTCGTAGAGTTCTTGCCTGGTGTTCACAAATTCCTGTGTTTCATCCCAACACCAGAAAAGGAGGAAAAAAAAAAGGCTGATTTGGGTACCTTTTTTTGTTGTTGTTTTTGGAGACAGGGATTCTTTGTATAACAGTCTTGGCTGTCCTGGAACTCGCTCTGTAGACCAATCTGGCGTTGAACTCACAGAGATCCTCTTGTCTCTGCCTCTCTAATGGTGGGTTTAAAGGCATGGGCCACCATAGCCCATGCTTAGGTACTTTTTTTTTTTAAAAAAAAACAGGTGTTTCCTGAACGTTCAGTTATCAAGGCAGAGCTGCCACCTTGTGGAAATGTCTGGTCACTACAAGAAGCGCTGGGGCACAGACATTCTGCCATTCTGTCTGACTTGATCCAAATTCAGAAGCAGGTGGTGGGGTAGGGTCATGGTCAGGGCCACTGTGCTCACCTTGACCTGTTCATTTGAGGTGACAGCACAGAAGACAATTTCCGTGAAGCCCTGAGTGGGAAACATGCGGAAACAGATCCCACCGATGACCCGCCCGTCCTTGATCAAGGCCAGAGTCTTATGCTTCCTAAGAGAGAAGGGGCATATCATGGGATTTACCTCTCCTTTCCATGTTTCCCAGGTCCCTCAACCCTGAAAGAGTGGAGTGTCATCAGGGGTAAGAACAGACGAAATGGAACCCTGAAAGGCTGAGCCTTGGGATAGGGAGGGTGTCCAGTGTGGAAGGGTGGGGAATTCAAGGTGCTCTGGGCTGAGGGATCCCCAGGGACTCACGGGTCAAAGACGAGGCGAGCGATATATTCCTTGGGCATTCTTGGGAGTTGGTGGGAGAAGACATTCTGCAGCCCCACAAGCCAGAGTAGCACTCGCCGGTTGGCCTTGGGCGTCAGAGAGTTGCCAATCACGTGGAATTCGATAATGCCTCGACGCTCCTCCAGGCGAGCCGTTTCATCTCGGGCTGCGTTGGCTGAAAGAAGGCTCGTCTAGGCAGAAGAGGGGTGGTAAGCAAGGGCCTCGGGTGGGTGAGGGTCCCTTCCCTGACAGATCAGCAGGTCAGGCTGCCTACCTCAGGTCCCAGCATGGCAGCGGGGTCAGTGATGGTCAGCATGACCTCATTGACCAGCTCCATGGGGATGTCACCCATCACACGGAGCCGCTTAGCATCCTCCAGGGTGAGGTTCTCAGGAAGCTTCCTCTTCTCCCCTACAGGGGAGGTTGACAAGGTTACCCAGGGATAGCAGGAAATGTGGAGGAAAGGGTAAATGGGGGTGAGAGGTCAGGGGTCAAGGACCGACCTGGCATGGGCTCAGCTCCTGTGGAATCCAGGCTCAGGGAGCTGTTGCTGCCTCCGCCCATGCTGGGACTGAAGATGGGGGTGGTGGGAACAACCGCTGCACTGACTGTAGCTGCACGAGAAAAAAAATTAAGGACGGGAGTGGAGGGTGTGGTGAGGTCTTCAGAAGGATCCAGGCCCCATCAGCCCTTTCTGAGCCCCAAGGTATCTTCCCACTGCTACCACACCCTACCACTCTGTCATCCCAGGGTCAGCAGGCCAGCCAGGGTGACCGAGCAGACCCTGCAGGGCTATGGGGCAACGTACCTGGTCGGGGCACCAGCTGGGTCCCCTCTGAGGGTGGCATAGTGAAGCCAGACTCCCAGATGGGAGAATTTGCCCCGTAGATCTCTTCCTCAAGCATAGACAGAAACCTGTAGGGACGGAACAACTGTCCCACAATTCCAGACTTCAACCAGGAGTAGCCTGGGTCAGACCCCAGAGGGATGAGAGGCCCGCCAGCCAGACCCTGTTCTCAGTGGGTGGGAGCCAGTGAGAGGAGACAACAGCTTCTGCTGTCTGGGAAGGCCTATTATGTAGAGCGAGTCTCAGCTCCCTGCCTGCTGAGGACCACTAAGAGAAAATAAAAGGACAGGACACAACCAAGATAGAGGTGAGGGACCCAATCATGTCATGATGTATGGCACAGGAGAAGGGGTCTGAGCTGATGCCACCCTATGCTGTGTGGCCAGGCAGGGTACCCAGTCACCTGAATTCCCTTACTCCACCTCTGTATCAAAATGGTTTGAGAATCACCCAATCTTGCCACCTCTCGCTCTCACACGCCTGTTTCCAGCAAAGGTTTTTGAATAGGGAGCCCTGACCCAGATTCAAATGGGAGGAAAGAGAGGCACAATAGAGGCAAAAGGATATAGAAAGGACTAGAACAGAGATGGGAAATGATTTCAGCACAAACGTAAACTCTGACTTCTTGGAGCCCTGTGGAGGGAGGGGTTCTGAGGCTGCATCCAGGTGCCCATAGGAAACTATTAGTAATAATCTAACAGGGGGTTGGGAGGGGTAGCGTTAGCTCGGGCCATGTACCTGCCATCCCCAGACTAGCACATACTAGCAAGTAGCTTCTGGGCCATGGGCAAATCTGCCAGGTAGACACCCAGATCCCAGAAGGCCCATGGAGGGAGAGGAGGGACCAATCCAGGAAGCCTTCCTGGAAAAAAGGGACAACAGCGAGGACATGAATTTGGGGTAAAATCCCAACAGGCCAGACCGAGCCTTACTTGGGGAAGTGAGTGAGGATAAGGGTTCTCTTCTCAGGCACCAGCTTGTCCTTCTCCACGCGGAATTTTTCTAGTAGCTGCCGGCGGGTGACAGTAAAAATGGATCGCAGAAGGCTTCGGCCAAAGACATGGGTGGTCTCATATCGGGGGAGGCTATCGCAGCTTTGGGGTACGTGGCAGTAACAGAGCCATCTGGGGGAGGTGGAGTGGGAGGTGAGTGAGGGTGGAGACCACCCATGGATCATACAAGCCTCCCCCTGTGAGGCCCTGCCTGGGCTCACCTGGTATAATTAACCTTGTAGGTAGCCACATCCTCAGACTGGGACCGCTGCCGAAACTGAGCAGGGGTCTCCAGCTTCCAGTAGTTAAGGCAGAGCAGGAACATCTTAGAGAGCTCAAACATTGTCTGCCGCTCTCGGGGGGCCAGGTGGCTAAATTTGTACTGCACAAAGTTCAGGACACCCTGAGAAGGAGGGAGGGGGACAAGGTGGCATGAACAGCTAGCAGACGCATCTCAAATACAAGTCAAGGCTTTCCCCTCACTCTGGGAAACCCTGACCTTTCCAACTTCCATGCCCACCCTGAGGTCAGCAAACCTGTGTCTCTTCTTTGAGCCTCTCTCCTGTTCTCAGCTTGAGGAAGAACAGACTCTACCCCTATGCTGCCCCTTAGGTCTGCTCTTCCAACCCATCCTACCTGCTCAATGTTAGGCTTCTCAAATGGGGGGCTGCCTAGGGATCCTTCTACCACTGGTCGAGTCATCTGGAGGATGCATTTCCGCAAGAGCTGTAAGGAAGAGGAATGGGGAGAAATAGGGGTAGCCAAGCTCAGAGAGTCAGATTCCCATCTCACACCAAAGCCTCAGCACATTTCTCTTTGCAAGCTCACCTTGAAAAGGTAGAAATAGACCTGTTTGGTGTCTGTGTCCTCTTCCTTGTGAACAGACATGAACAGATTCTCTACATCTACTACCATTCCCAAGAGCCGGTTAATCTCATCCTCTGATACATTCTCCAGGTGGGATACATGGTCGGCTGCAAGATGGGTTACATTAGGGTTGAGAGGAACAGAAGAGATCCACAGGGCTTAATTCTTGCATCTCCTCCTGAGACACACCTTTGATCCTCCAATCTTTGAAGGACAGGGAGACCCAATGTTCTCAGTTCTCACACCAGCCCTTGGTAGTTCCCTGCTTCTTCTTGGAGGCAGACTTTTCTTTCCTTGGGACATACACATTCATTCCCAGCTCAGTCTTTCCTTAGGAAGTCTCTCTAATTTCCCTAAGAGGCTTTATGGTACTTATGCACCCAGTCCAAACAGGACCTAGCACCTGCCCTCGGCCGCAGCTCTAAAGACACTGCCTGCCTTACCCAAGGGGTGCTCACAGCTACGGCACAGCTCGCTCAGGTTGGCAGCTGGCTGCTGAAGATCCATTCGAGGTGCGGTGGGGGGTTTGGGGTTTTTCCAGCCATTACACTTGCAGGTTTCATTGGCCTGGAGGCGGAAAGATCAGTCAGCTGATGTTGTACCCCAAGCGCCGGAGCGGCTCTGAAGCTATAGCTTCGCCCCCATTCCCACCCGAGCCCATGGATGCCCCCAAGCCCCGCCCCTTTCACCCTAGGCCCCGCCCCCACCTTGCAAGCTGAGAAGACCCCTAGTTTCTCAAGCTTCTTGGCACGCGGCAGTCCCCGGACTTGCGCCTTCCTCTGGCTAGCGCGCTGCTGCTGACTCAGGCCAGGTCGAGCCGGATCCCCCCCACTGCCCGGCCCCCCACTTCCTACCCCGGCCCCCCCAGTCCCTGTGCTCCCGGCTGGGACTGCAGCTGGGGCGGGGGCTGGTGCCGGAGTAGGAGCCGGAGTAGGGGTTGAAGCCGGGCTGGGCGCAGGAATCGGAGTTGGGGCAGGGGCCGGGGACTGAAGGGGCCG
>LOJH01014332.1:310-24194 GCA_001685095.1 Ellobius talpinus | reverse complement strand
CCTGGAAATTGGAAGCAGACAAGATCACCAGGCAAAAGTTGGGAGCATGGGGGTCGGATGTGTGTGTGAGAGAATGGGAGAGGGGGAGGGAGAGGGGAGAAGGGGAGGGTTGGGGAGAGCTTGGGGGAGTGGGATGGTTGAGATGGAGGAAGGATGGATATGGGAGTAGGGAAGTCATCATAATTTTATGCCACTACCTGCTAAGTAAATTTTATAAACACAGATAAAATTATTCAAATCAATAACAGAGAAATGGAGCTAAGCATGTTCACTATGCATTATGATCAATTGGGATTTACCCAAAAAGAAGTATGAGTTTGGTCCAACACACAGAAATCAATCATGCAATACAATATATTAATAGAACTAAGGAGGAAAAAAAGTCACATGATCATATTAATTGGCACTGGAAAATTGTGTCAATATTCTACATGTTTTAATACATTTTTTCAAGTAGTTAGTAATAGAGGACACAGGCAGTACTTGTACTTTGTTACTACCAATTTCACTGCTCCTTGAATTATATTAAGTAAGTTAGTATTCTGTGCAGAACTCATATATCTTTAATTTTTGACAGACAGGGTCTCATACAGCCTGGCCTGGCCCTAGACTCTCTGTTCTGCTTGACCCTGAACTTTGGATCTTCCCATCTTCACCTTTTGAGTCCTTAGTTTACAGATACATACCACCACATTCAGCTGCATGTGGTTTTATGTGTTGGACTTGTAGTTTTGTACACACTAGGTAAACATTCTTATATCAACTGAGATATACTTCACCCATGGAGAACTCACTTTTAAAGACTTTTCTCATACAATACACCCTAACTGCAGCCTCTTTTCCCTCCACTCCTCCCAGTCCCCACCCCACAGATTCATTGCTCCTATGTTTCCATTTAGAAAAGAGCAGGATTCCCAATGATATCAACCAAATAGGGCATAACAAGATGAAATAAAATAGGCACAAACCCTCATATCAAGGCTCAACGAGGCAACCCAGTAGGAGGGAAAGGGTCTTGGGAGCAGGCAGAAGAACCAGAGACACCTCCTCTCTCACTGTTAGGAGTCCCCCAAACACTTCAAGCTAAACAGTCACAGCATGTTTGCAGAGGACTTAGCACAGACCCATGCAGGCTCTGTGATTGATGTTTCAGTCTCTGTGAGGCCTCATGAGCCCTGCTTAGTGGATTCTGTGGGCCAAGGGAGAACTCACTTGATTTAAATCTTATTACCAAACCACACTAATCAATACAGTTCAGTACTTTAGAAAGATGGAGAAACATCAATGGAAAAGATTGTTTCCAGAAAAAAATGCATGCATCTCTGGTCAATTAATTTTTGTTGTTTTTGAGATGGGGTCTCATTTAGCTCAGGTTGGTCTCTGTTTTGCTATGTTGTTGAGGATGACCTCGAGTACTGATTCCCTTACCTTGACCTCTCAAATGTTGTGCTTAAATGTGTGCCCCATTATACTTGGCTTTGGTTAGTAGGTTTATGAAAATCATGCTAAAGACCATTCAATGGAAAGTGCTGGTATGACATCATAGTCACATACATACAGTGAAGCTGGATCTCTACCTTGTGCCACATAAAAATTCCCTCAGAACTGAACAACACCTGAATGTAAAAACTACAACTATAAAATTCTTAAAGGAAAATACACAGCTACATTAATTTGTTTTCCATTTGGTGAAATAGATTTTTAGACATGACACTAAAAGCATATGCAACAAAAGAAAAAGAAGTAGAAAAACTGAGCTTTATAAGGACTAAAGATTGTAGTAGTTTAATAATTTCAGACCTTACATCAAGGTCTTTGATTGCCTAGGCAACAATTTTCTCAATAGAATTACAATGGAAAAAAAGACAAGATAAAATAAGTAGGATTACATTAAGTTAAAACACTTCTGCATGACAAATCAATTACTAGAGAGAAGAGATAGTCTATAGAATGGGTGAAAAATCTTTGCTAGCTATCTTCCAACAGGAAATTAAATACAAAAAAAGCAGATAAACTGGGCTGGGGATGCAGAAGAATATTTGCCTAGCATACACCAAGCTGACAACTGCAGTCTTAGCACTTGGGAGGTGGAGGCAGGAAGATCAAGCATATAACTCAATACTGAGTCAAACTGGGTACATGAGGATCTTGCTTCCCATAAATAAGCAAACAAAAACAAAACAAAAATGGGTGAGTGAACTTAATAGATAGTTCACAAACCAAGTATAAATGACCAATAAACTATATGTCTTTAGCGATCAGGTAAATGAAAATCAAATGATATTGAGATTTCGTATCACCCATTTGAATAGTTGTCATTGTAATCAAGAAACAAAGAACAAATGCTACCAACAGTAGTCTTTATATAGTGTGTGAATACAAGTTAATAACTTACTACAAAAATCATTAGTGACCCCCCTGCCAAAACAACTAAAACTACAACTATCATATGATCTAGTTATAGCACTCCTACATATATACTTAAAGGAATTAATGTCAGTATACAGCAGAAATAGCCATATATTCAGGTTTGTTGTGGTGCTAATCATAAAAATTGGGTTACAGAATCAGCTTAGGTGCCATGGATGGGTTACAAATAAAGAAGAATATAATACTGTTGCTGCAGGAAAAATGATGGAATTGGAGATCATAATGTTAATTGAAATAAGCCAGACTGAGGATGACAAATATCACATGTTTTCTCTCATACTTGGATCTAGATAAAACAATCAAAAAACAATACACCAGTAAAATGGATTATTTGAGCATAAATAAGGGATTTGAAGGAAAATGGAGGGGAAACAAGAGGGAGGGAATAATAAAATTGCTATGTATGTATGTATGAAATTGCCACAATAAAACCCATTATTTTTGCTAGATATATGATACTAAAAACAAAAACAGAAAAACAATCTCTGAAGCAAGCAAAACATGAGGCTTTTCACTGTGCTTACTGTCTGTCCATCAATGATGAAGAACTTTGGCTGCTACAGGCTCCTGCTTCTGTGATGCTCTATCTCACAGAAATATCAAAAACACGGAGACAAGTAACAAATTAAGCCCTCTGGAATTGTACACCAAAACAAAATGACTTTGCAAGTTGCTTATTTAAGTACTCTGTTGCAGAAATGAGAAAAAACAACTAATGAAGAGGTTCCAAGGCAAAATGTCATATAAATGGAAGCAAAGAATTGGAGCTTGTAGAACTAGATTCTTCTTAATATATATTATATATAAATACATAAATATGTGTGTGCTTGCATGCATGCATGTGAGTGCATTGAATGTAGAATCCCTCAGAAATATTAGATTCTTCTGGAGCTATAGTTATAGGCAGTTATAAGCTGCCCAATGTGGGTACTGGGAATCAAAATTGGGTCCTCTACGATATCAGTATGTGCTCTTATTGCTGAACCATCTCTTCAGCCAATTAGCAATATAAATTTAAGATGCACTATTATTTTTGCTTGTCTTCATTCTCTTATCACAGTCACTGAATACCCATCAATTGTATGGATGAATAGCATTTTGCTTATCTGTCAACTAACTAGCATACTGGTTATTTACAGTTTTTGATGATTAAAAACAAAGATGCTATTAATAATTATATTTGGATGGACATACATTTTCTGATTGGTTGAGTAAATAACAAGGAATGATGTGCTGGATTATTGGAAAGGCTATTTTTTTTTACTTTCTAAGAAACTACCATACAACCTTCCAAATTGGTTACAACACATTTCATTCTTGCTGGCAATAACTATGACTCATTATTTTTCTAAATCAATAATTTGTTTTCCTAGTTTTTGGATATACATTTTCTATTAAGTACATGCCTTTTTAATTGGATACATTTTAAAATAACATGAAATTTCTTTATATGGACTCTTCATAAAATTGCTTTTTTATGAAACTTTCAGATTTTTAAAATATTCTTAAGTTGTATTTTTTGTAATTGTATTTTTTATAGCTTAAAATCTATTTGTGCTAAAATTTATGCTTGCTTGGGAACTATTTCTTAAAGTTTGAAACTATTCACTCCATTATGATTTTAGTGAAATAAATTATAGTAACTACATCATTTTCATCAATCATCTTAAAATGTGATACATGCTATTAGCATTCATAAAGTGCTAGATTCTGGTTGAACTTTTAGTTGCTTCGTTGTTGAAGAATAAAATAATTCAAATCTAAAATAAGGAAATTTAGAAACACTGGTACTTAAAATAAGGGTCGAATGGAATATTCTTCACATTTTAAATAACATTTAAACGCCTCAAACCTGGCTAGAACACTTGCTTAGTACATGTGATGTCCTGGATTTAAACCACAGAAGTAAGGTAGAAAATGAAAACCCAAATTTATTTTGTTGTCATGGAGAACGAGCTGGGTTGTTTTGTTTTGTTTTCATATGAGGATGAGACTCGGTAGGCAAGGAGTTAGATAGGAACACTTCAGTTGCATCTTGCTAGCTATGTCTTCTGGTTAGGCAGGGAATTAGACCTGAGAGAATCAAGATTAACTGTGTCACTTAAATATTAGAATGTCCCCTGTAGTTAAACATCCTTGAAGGTCCAGTTGGGTTTCTCTCACTCCATCAGAAACTCAGGGAGCATGGAACTCTCCCAGTTCTAACACAGATACACTAACGAAGGTCTCCATTCTCAAAACACCCTCCCTTCACTGTCTCACTTACTTTGTGGTTTTGATACTCCCTTTTGAGCTTTTCAAGAGGAACATGGGAGATTGTAAACCACCATAATTTAAAAAAATGGAAAAGGGGCAATGCACATACATGACTATATTACTAGTCTCATAAATATTCATAAAAATTATTAAAAGTCCACAACATAGAACTCAGTGAGGTGTTAGCTACCCCTTCAGGTCAGCCCCTTTCAAGTTCTAATTACTTTCTGAAGTGAAATATTTGCTTTGCTTTGCTAAATAAACTTTTATTTGAACATTCTGTGTCTCTTGGCCAAGTCTTTTGAGAAGACAAGAAATGGTGGGGTGGGGGAGTCCAGTATAAATATATTGTCAAAGCTGATCATAGTGCTCAAGATCACTTAGAGCCAGTCTGCAAGTAGTCAAAACTACAAGTGTGCACCATCAAACCTGGTGTTTTTTTAACCAATTCTTTATCTAAGACAACATATTGTAAAATTACAAGACCAAAATCTATGTCTTTACTTCTTTTGAACACATGTAGAAGTACCTAAAAGATTTCAAGTTCAAAGTACATTGATTTTAATGTATTAATTTGAATCTGAGGGTGTTTTTTCTTATTTGTATGTTTTTACTAATTTGAATACACTAGAGTACAAATGGACAGCATTTAATATAGATATTTGAATTGTCTGATAGGCCAATACTAAATCATAAGTTATAGATTTGGTAATCAGACTAAGTGACATTCTGCTAGGCTACATGGCCATATAGACAATAACCTTTAAATAGCCATGCATAACTTTCTTTTAACTAAGTTTGTTAAACTTAATTTAAACTTTCTAGAAATAAAATGTCTAGATATATAATAGAAATTTCAAAATGTTTATCATAAAATGTGAAATGTTAAACATTCAAGTTTTATATAAAAGTTGCCCAATTGCAGTTAAATGTGTTCTACACTTAACAATATTAAATCAAAAGAAAACCACATTGCAGTAAGGGAAAGACAAGAAAAACTGTGTGTGTGTGTTTGTCTGTGTGTGTGTCTGTGTGTTTCTGTTATAGACAGGGTCTCATGTAACCCAGGTTGTTCTAGAACTCACTATGATGTTGAGGATGGCTCTGAACTTCCAATCCCCTTGCCTGAACTTCTCCCAGTGTTGAGACAGACATGCACCACCACATCCAGCTCATGTAATCCTAGGGGTTGAACCAAGGGCTTTGTGCATGAAAGGCAAGCACTCTACCAAGTAATCTACATCCTCAGCGCGTGTGTGTGTGTGTGTGTGTGTGTGTGTGTGTGTTTATTTTGAATTTTGATAGGGTCACATTATTATGCAGCTCTGCCTGGCCTGGAACTTACTATGTACAACAAATGACTCAAACTTACAGAGATGCACAAACCTTTGCTTCTAAAATGTGCTGAGATTCAAGGTATGCACCATCATAACCCACTGTGTGCTTTCTAAAATCACCTTTTAAGCAAACCAGAATGAAAATCTCATTTTAAAAACTTTAGCGCAAAATTCTTAGTTTTCAACTAACCATTTAAAAAGAGCTTGTTTTAATAGGCAGTGAATTGTTCTAAACACATGACTCAACAAAAAGAATAAATTTCTTAGATTACAGAGAATATTAGAATTGTAAACATATATTTAAAACGGGTTCATATTGTTAAAATCTATAGCTCTTTTATGATGCCCATTACAGTGTTTTTCTAATCACAGAGCTATGATACATGCACAGAACACAAAGCAGTCCTATGATTCAGCAAACTTAGAACCAAGTAGCACAGCTTTTGAAAAACCATCAAGTTAATTTTTGTTCAACAGTTAACTGATACTGTGGTCAAATGAGTAAATCTATTATTTTCAAGTAGAGAATACTATAATATAGATGATGGCTTACTACTTCCAGTATCACCATAGGACTCCAGGGGCTGCTAGAGGGAGTGGCAATGTCTGACCAGACCACAGGAACATCCACACTGGGGTAACTGGCTCCCTTGTCTCCTCCTTCTCAAAGCCTAATACTTCAAGTATGCAAGAGGAGAAGTCTATTTGTCTCTACAGGAGTCAGCAAGTGTAGGTGGCCACTTAAGCCAGAGTAGCAAACAAATTACATAGAGCAAAAAAGTAGCCACAGGGGTAAGATTGGATGAGGGATCCTCCTGGGATTTTCAAAGTACCTGTCTTGTGTGTATTTCCCTGGTGCTGCAGCGAGGGGGAATGTGGGGGGCTTTGGAGAGGAAGAGGTTTTTCAGGGATCTGTTCATCCACAGCATGTAACCACTTGAAGATTGCATGTATGACAGGGCTGTCTCTACTCCAGTTCTGCGGAGCTAAAAACTCCAGTCTTTACATGTTTTCTTCTTGAATGGATTTCCCTCCTCCCCTTTCTTTACCTCCTGCCTATGTCTGTGTATTTTGCCTTTCTAACAGTGCTGGGAGTCAGCAGGGGTTTTCTTGCTCATTTTAATTTTCCACTAAAATAAAGTAAAATAAAAGGCCAAGGGCTGGGTTCAGCTAATCTCAGGAACTCTCAGATAAAAATAGGTGTGAGTCCTAGACACCAGAATTGTGCCCACAAAAGAATCCCTCCTCCTAATCCCACAAAAGAATGGTATGCAGGGGGTGTGCCGGGTGAAAAGTAGGCAGGGAGCCAGTTAGCTGGCTGGCCAGTAAGAGAATATCTTTGGGTGGGTCCTGTGGGTTGAGTCACAGTGGGTACCAGATGGCCCTGTGTGGGAACTTAGGTAGTGGATTTCTGAGACATGATGGATTTGGTGGGAAAGTGGAGGCTGGGGTATAGGTAGGGGGGTCTCTGGGCAATCCTACAGTTCACCCTCTTTGGGGGCTAGCTGTGCTTTAAATGCTGCTACCATGCGCAGAGACGAAGAGCTCAATGGAGTCCCTCCTGAAAGAAAAGGCTTGGTGGTGGTGGTGGCGGTGAGGGGGTAACAGGCTGTTGAACAGAGATATGACCATTTCTGTCTTTCCGACAGAGGATAAGGAGCCTCCTTCCATTTCTTTTATCCAATCATAGCTGCTGCTTGTTGGAGAGCTGCGTAGGGTATAGAAATCATGATGGGGTTCATATCTACACCTTTTTCCATCAGCCTGGTTGTGGAGCTATTCACTGCTGCTCATTTTGGTGCGGGCTGGGCTCAAATAATAGGTCAGGTGGTCGCATAATTCTTCTTGCGGCTGGAACATTTGGGTCAGCTCCGTGATGCAGAACACACCGGAAGCGAAGAAGCTCTCTGGAAATTGGTTGCATCCAGCGTGAGGGGTTCACTGCTTTTCCGGTTGCCGTCCATTTCTGGTTCATTGAAGATTGCCGCTTTGCTCCGCATAAAACTCTCACAGCAAGTAATTCAGGTACATAGATAGCCATCTCCTCGACTCCCATGGTAATGTGATACAGCCACAAATATAGCAAAGGATACGTGCATTGTACGGCCGTGGTGCGGTATCCACCCTATATATTTTCCTGCAGGATGTCCTTAAATATGATACTTAACGATAGTTCAGCGCCAAAAACCTGGTGCAGCCAGTTGCTGTGCCTTAATTTTGCTACTCTGGTCAGAATGGACAACGAGTTATGCTGTGCCTTCTAGCCTAGTGGGCACTCTTTGGACATCTGCTTGACCTTGGCATTCTCTTTATCTCTTCCTAAAACCATCATCCTTGTCCTTGACACTAGTTTTTCTTACTTCTTAAGCTCTGGTGTCTGCCTGACTGCAGGTTGAAAAGCTGTATACGATGGCATAGGAAAATGGCCACAGCCCCTGAATAAAATGGCGCAGTGCAACGAGAAAAGCTCCAAGGTGCTCCATTCCCAGTGAGGAGGCAGAGTGCGCCCACAGGAAGCTGGAGGAGGATTTTTGATTGGTTTGTTTGCTTTCAAACTGTATTTTTGTGTGTCTGGAGTTTAAATACTTTTATTTGCTGCATGCACATTGCATTGTTTGCATTACTAGGAGAGCTGAGAGACAATGTCCCCACATCATGATTATATCTCCCAGTTTACCTCACAGGGATTAGACTTAATAGACTAACACTAACTAGCAGGGAAATTCTAACCACAGGTATGGACACAGCACTCAGTTCCCATGGTCCAGAAAAAAAATACAATAATTATGGATGGAGGAGGAAGGAAGACATAACAGTGGAATGGGAGAATCAGTATAAGAGCAGTATGAAGAGGATGGATGGGGGTGAGGTAGGGAATACAGGGAGGAGCAGCTAAAACTAAGGGGCATTTGAGGGGTTAGATGGAAACCTAACACAGTAGAAGCTTTCTCAAATATATAACTGTATGAAGAATATCTAAATGAAACTGCCAAATTACAGAGGAAATGGAGCCTCACTTGGACATCTCTTGCCATCAAATGAAGCCTCCAGTTATGGAAATGGATTACGTCTAATCCAGTTTGTTGGCCAAAGAGGTCCCATGAGATTTCTGAAACAACCCTGCTCATAAAAAGGTTATTTATTGGCTGCTCTCCATAAAGTAACATTAAAGTCCTATTGCTGAAGACTAAACTTACCTGACTCTATTGAACATAGAGGAGTAGAGCTGGTGCCTTCCTATAGCCTTCACCTCTATGGACTACTGTTCATGGTAGTAGAAGTTGCTCTGTTTGTTACCATAGGAAAAAGGTAAACACCAATCCGGCTACAAACTTGTTGACTTGCCTGCAAGATATGCTGGATGCAACGGACTCACAAAACTTGTGGAGGCAGCCAACCAATTTCTGATTTGATTTAGGGCCTATTCCATGAGATGAAACCCATCCCTGATACTGCTCAGTATGGATTTGAATGGGGGAAGAAGTGTGAGGGATCTGGGAGGAATTGAAAGAGGGAAAACAGTAATCAGAATATAGTGTATGGAAAACAATCAATTTTCAAGAAAAGAAACATTGAAATAAACAAATAAGCAATTTTATTTGAGTGGAAAGTTTAAAATTTAAAAGTAAATACAATAAAGGAAATGAAGCACTCATGATAAAAATGTTATGAGATTTTCTTCTTATGGAAAGCACATACCATCATTTATTTTCTGAATAGGTAATTAAAAAGAGTGTAGCTCACTTATTTCACTGGCTTTTCATTTGTAAAATGCAGTACATGTTTGCATATATACATATATGCACATATATTTATTAGATAAAATTTTACTGTAAAAATATTCATTTATTTGAAATATACTCCATATTTAATTGAATGTGAATAGAAAAAGAGAAAAATTCATTTAATGTTTTGTTTATAAAGAGCAGTCCAAAGAGATAAAGAGCTCAACCAGTAAGAATGTTAAGTCAAGTGTCTGTAATTTTTAGAAAAGCTCAATTCCTATTAAACTTGGCCTTTCAACTTTTGAATTATGATTACACATAACTGTGACAACTTATTTTCCCTAAAGTTTTAATATACTGTTTTTTACATAAATTAAAAACTTCAAACCAGACTGATGCTTTCTTTTTATCAGTTATTTGAACTGTGATTGTATACATCAGTTTACAACTTTTCAAAAAGTGCACCAAAACAGAAAAGCTGGTAGAAATTTTAAAACTGTTTCAGGGTCCTTTTCAGGTCTGCAGTGTAAGTCAAGCATATGGCAGGTGACTCATAGTAAGCATAACCCAATCAAGAAATGATTACTAATGTAATGGACACTAGGCCAAGCTAGAAAGTTCAAATATGGCTGGCAGTTAAGAAAAACAGTAAGAAAAACTGATGAATGTGGTATTATTGCCTAATATTAAATACTATAAAGAAATTTAGTTAAGGAAATAAGATAAAGAGTGACTTAAGGTGTAGAGTTTGGGGCTATAAGGACCATAAAAGGAAGCTTCTCTCAAAAGAATTATCTTCAAGTCAAGACCTAGATAATGACATAGACACATACAATGATGTTTCTGATAAAAGATTTAAAAAATTTATTTTTATTTGTGTGTATGTATGTGTACGTGTATGAGTTGATGTGCACTATGTGTTTGCAGGTAGACAGAAGCCAGATGGCATCAAATCCCCTGGAACTGGAGTTAAATGTTTATGTTTATGCTGAGAACTAAATACAGGTTCACTAAGTTATCTCTCCAACCTCCCCGTGTAGGTATACTTTTTAAATTAATATATCTTCCATTTTATAAACTTGAGTTATGAGAAGGCTACACCAAAATCAATACAAAGCAAACTAAACAAAATTCCAGTAAGCAATTCTCTCCCATTACTGTGTTTTTGTAAGAATTTTACAATTCTATTCTAATGACTGAACTTATGTTATCAATTCAGAATGCTTTTGCCCTATATCTCAAATTAACAGTGCTGATTTAAAATTAATTCCATAGGAATCTAAGAAGAAATACAAAATTAAAATTTTTGTGAGACAATCTGTTTAATTTGCCTCTAGAAACAGAGGATAGAGGTATAAGGATATAAAATATTTAAGAAAGGTTGACATCACTTCTTTTTAAAAAGTATTACTGTTACTTTTTCTTTGTTTGAGACAGTGTCTCGTTGTGCACACTTGGCTGACCTGAAACTCACTATGTAAACTAGGCTGGCCTCAAATTCACAATGGTCTGCTTGCCTCTGCCTTCTGAGTTTTTTAAAAATCAGATTATAAAGTAGCAGGTTTATGTCATACTTACAAATATTCTAAAAATTAAATTTGTTTTACAACATATTTCTATCATTTTGCTAAATACTCTTTACTTTTTAAATTACTTTGATTTTTTAGGAACATAATATTTGTACATACTTATTAGGTGATTAGGAAACTTTTACTATTTGTTTATGGTAAATAGGTTCAAAATACTCTCTGAACTATTTGAGATGTAGAAAGAATTATTTTTAATTATATCAACTCCACCGTGCCATAGACTACTAGAACTGATTGCACTTGTGTGGCTATTCTTCAAAGAGAGTAAAACTGGAAATTGAAAATTTTACTTTAACGATGAATTTGTATGGTACTATTTCATTGTTTTTTTTCCCTGAAGAAGAATCACCTGTGCGAGTTTAAATTATTCCAAGCTATGGAAGGTGGAGGCAGAGGATCAGGATATCCTCAGCTACAGTGAGCTTGGAGCCACCCAGAGCTACATGAGACCCAATCTCAAAACTACCTAAAAGTAATATCCAGTATCTAAAATATTGTAATCATCTTAGCACTTTACTATGATTCTCAAAAGTCTGGAAATAGTGTGAATTTTCAAAACGAGTTTCAGTTCACTAGGAATGCATATCATTAAATGTGACTTCAACCTTTACAATTTTCTCCTTTCTTACTATTTTCCTGAGTAAATTATCTATAACATAAACTACAATTTTAAGAAAATGTCAGTGTACCTATAGAAGTGAAAATAGTAGAAAGAGCATCATTAAAACTGCAAATAAATTAATGAAGGCTTCATAGTCCTGTACTTTTTTTTTAAAAAGTCATCTAATTTTTTAGTAAGATTAATTTGGTTCAATTAATGCCAGCCAGTGAAATCTGATTACTGTACTCCAATCAGTAGAGCCAGGAGAGTAATCCACAAGATTGCATCATCATAAGAAACACATGGGACATGTATTGAGAACACACTTTCCAGGTTTCCCCCTAGAGAATCAGGGGGTGGAGTTCGAACACGTACTATTTTTTTTTATCAAGCCCTTAGACGCCACCATCCTAACATACATATTCCAGTGGTTCTTATGGTCAGACAGTGCTTTAAACAATGTGTCCACTAAGTGGATCTTCCAGTTATTGACTGCTTTCTCTAGGTTTGTCCTGAATTCCAGGAGCAAAAAGAGATGGTCATTCATTTTCAGTTGGCTAGATAAAAGTATACCTTTCTTATGCCTCCAAACTTGAATGAGACAGACACATACATGCCTTCATTATTCCATATTTCTTTTACACAACTCTATGGAAACCCTGAAGGAACAAAAATTAAAGATAAACATGTTTCTACAAAAAAGAAAAGAAGATACAGGGACTAATGCCCAAAAGAGACTGTAGCTTTTCCCTTTTCCTGATTATACTACATGGAAAAACGTAAGATTGTACAATGTAAATAATAACCTGAATTCTTAGTCAGTTCAATCATGTAAAATGTATATAATATCTTTGCCATTATGACTTTGGTTTTTTATCATTTGCAAAATCAACATAAACACTTGTCCTGTTTCATACACTATTTTTTTTACAAGGATTAGAGTGGGACAATCTGTGAAATTATTAAAACGAACCATGGGAGAGCTTCAGAATGTTTCTCATGGTGTATCCTTTGGACTATTGCCTCAAAATCACTAGCACCAAAAGAAATAGTTTTAAAATGTTGTTAAATAAAAATAAAGCTCTCAACAAGAAAGAAAAAAATCACTGAATGATGATATGGTGTAAAAGCATGACAAGTGATTAATATGCAGATAATATTAAGGAACTAAAACAACTCAAAAGCAAAAAAAATAATTTTTAAGAGCAAGTGATCTTAAAATATTTTTTAAAGAAGGTGTACAAGTGACCAGTAAATTGCTGCATACTCTTATCTAGGGAGAAGTAAACAGACATCTATGTACTTCTGACAGTGTATCAAGGATATATTAAATTTAGAATTTTAGCAAAGTCAAACCCTGGTGAACTAATAAGACTATTGGTGAAAATAGGTGAAGAGTAACTTAAAAGACCCTAAGTGACCCCCAAATACCTGCATCACTACAGAGGGTCATTTCATTATAGATAACGACTTCATGTAAGATCAATCATAGGACCCTCCATTCAGCAAACTTTCCACTTCCTATCTACTCTAGTGCCTCACAAGATTCCTTGCAGCTGGGGGAGCAGTAGAAGGGTAGACTGGACAGAATCTCAGGTGAAGGTCTTGTAACCCAATCCCCACCTCCTTCTTCTAAGGAGTGATAACAACTCCATTATTACCACAGACCTATCACTACATGTTTAGCTCAATTAGTTGTCATGGTTACCATGCCGAGATAGTCTCTACTCCAATATGGTGATGAGATCATGGTATATCCACTGAAAAAAGTCATACTACAATAAATTTTTTACCAAAAAAGAAAGCTAGTCATTAAGGAAATGCTAATCAAAAGCAGTCATTCTGGCTCTTCAATCAATTAAACAGAACTACCATGTTGTATCGTCACTTCACATAGGCCGGAAGCTTGTCCCTCCTAGAAAAAATGCCTTCCAGATAACAAGGCTTTGCACAGAGACAGCTTTCAGCAGGACGAGAATGCACATCACTTCTCTAGCCCTGGGTCAAACGAAGCCTGAGCACTATCCTAGCTCACAAGTCATGTACTAGCCAGACCCACATACCACACATGCCAAGTCCCACAGGTTAACTGTTAACCAAGTTAACTGTTCTGGAAAAGTCTCTATCTGAAATTTTACCCAAAATTATGCTAAGGACTTTCCAGGCACCTGACCCAACCCAACAGCAGAACATGTGGGGCCTTTCAAACTAATTTGGTAACGGCAAGGAAAGTTTACCTACTTTGTTGTGGGTCAGCATGTTCCCTCAATGTCACACCACTATGTAACCTTAAAAGAATACTTTTCTTTGTCCAGGTGGGCTGGCACTTTGCTTTAGATCCTGCTGTACTGCCAGATCTAAAAACCTTTCACCTAAAGAGCAACCATGCCTCCATGCCTCCCTCGAACTGCACTCTGCTTGCTTCTCTTCTAAAATCCAACATCGCTTCTCTTCTAAAATCTAACATTTTGGTGCCCAAGCTTGAGGTAGGTATTATTGAGGTGGATTGCTCTGTGAGGCTGCTAAATCAATGCCATTGTTCACTGTTGTATTTGCATCTAACAGATGTCAATTTAGTATCCAGGACTCCTCGTCTATCTGTTCCAGAAATCTTAAAAACAGGTCAGGGGTTACTCCAGCCATGGAGCTGTTTTCTCAACAAGGCCTGTTGAGTCCAGGGACACCAATGCTTGGTTTTCATTAACTGGCCGTAAGTAGCCTGGCCACAAATCTAGAAGGGAAGCTGAGGGACACAGGAATACTTTTCTCCTTTGTACCCTTGCTTCTGGACCTGTTTAACTCACCAGGCTTCTTAATGAGAAGCCTCCACTTTGCTGCGTTTTGCATAACCTCAAAGAATTTTATCATGCGGGAGATACCAAAAACTGATTTTTTGAGTGCACTGTCTGGCCACAAACAATATGGCTAATAGGAGTCCAGTGGCCCTGAAAGTGGTGTCTTTGGTTTTAACGTTCTTACAGGTTTAGAGAACTTCATATAGAGCTATTGGAATTTGTCTGCAATTCCTTACATGCAGGCTTCCTTCTCCTTCTGTCACTGACCTTTTCTCTGTCAATCTTTTACCACCTTCCACATCCTGCTACTAAATGAAAAACATGTTGTTTTGGAAAAATGTACTCATTCCAAGAGACCCTTGGTTGACTTTGGCCCTGCTGACCATGCTGATCATGTTGACCCTACTTCTCCTTTTGTGCATTGAGCCCTAGCCCCTCCCCAAATCAGCTTCCTTTCCTACCCCTTCAGAACTGCATTCTTCTTCCTCCATGTCTTGCACATCTGACTGATTACCCCCAAGCCACCATGCTCCATTTCCCTGCCATGTATCACTAACTAAACCACCCATTTATTGGTGCAGAACTGCGACTGTGTGGAGCGAATTCTGAACAAGAGCTCCAAGTAGGAACTTGCAGAGCCAGTCCATGGACTCGGACTGAGTGGAGCCCCACAATCATCATTAGAGATTCCCAGAACCAGTCCCCTTCTCTGCTCCTATCTGTCTGCCTAATAAACCACCCCATCCATCATTCCATCCTGTGATTACTGGAGGCCCAACCCAGACCTCAGAGTGTTCACACGATTGAAAACCAGGCATCATCCAGCTGGTGCATAACCCACACAACAAAGGGGAGAGAAGGTAGGCATAGCACGAAACACCACAAAATCACCTACAGATGCTTAGAGCTACTGCAAAGACAAAAACATAAAAAAACAAAGACAATATGCTTCCTCATGAAACCAACACCCTAATCATAATAATCCTTGAGAAAAGCAACTTAGCTGATATACAAGACAAGGACTTACATCAATTTTATATATGTTCAATGAGTTTAAAGAGGATATGAATAAATGCCAGAATGAAGACTGAAAAAATATTGTCGAGTGAAATAATAAGAACAATTCACTATACAGAAACAGAATTAAACAAAAACAATCATTGAAGAAAAGCCAAAGTGCAATAAAACTTTAAATGAAAGATTCAGTAAGTCAAACAAAAACCTCAGAGGTAAGCCTCACCCACAGAGCAGAGATGGGAATGACAGTCTCAGGCACTGAAGTCAAGACAGAAGAAATGGAAACTTCAGTCAAAGAGAACATTAAATAATAACAATAATAAAAGAGAGGAACAAAAGAGTCAGGAAATCTGGGACACTATGAAAGCACCAAATCTGTGAATAATAGGACTAGAAGAAGAAAACCAGGTCAAAGGCATAAAGAATATTTTTCAACAAAATCACAAATGAAGATTTCTCAAATTTAAGGAAAGAGATGCCTATCAAGGTGCAAAAGGCGCCCAGAACACCGAATAGACAGAATCAAGAAAGAAACTCCCTATAGAACACAATAATTAAAACAACAATGTAAAGAATAAAGGATATTAAAAGCTGTTAAAGAGAAACAAAATCACACATAAAAGCAGGCCTATCAGAATTACAGGCTTTAAAAAATGAATAACTTTTATTTGTATGAATGTTGCCTGCACTTATCTTTGTAACACCATATGTGTGTCTGGTGCCTGTGGGGTCCAGATTAGGGACCTGGATTCAATGGAAGTGGAGTTACAGACTTTGATGAACTACACATGAGTCCTGGAAATCACACTTTGGTCCGTTGGAAGAAAAGGCAATGCATTTATCTGCTGAGCCTTCTTTCCCACTCCAATACCTGACTTTTGAATGACACATTGAAAATTAGAAGGGCCTGAGCTGACATACTGCAAGTTCTGAAAGACTATAGCTGCCAGCTCAGACAAACACTGTTATATCAAAAATCATATATTAACCATAGTGCAGTGATAGTGGGTGACTTTGTTCTCATCAATAGACAGGTCATCCAGGCAAAAACTAGAGAACCTCTGGAGTTAGAGACATCATAAATCAAATAGACCTAACAGATATCTGCACAAAACCCAAACACCCAAGAATATACTTTCTTCTAGCAGTCTATGGAATTTTTGTTAAAAGTGACCACATAAAAATGTGACAGATACAAAAAAGTGACACAAAAAGAGTCTCAACAAATATAGAAAAACTGAACTAGCATCCTGTCTCCTATCTGACTACCATGGATTAAGGTGGAATATTACCAACAATGACAAAAACCCACACAATCTCATGGAAACTACACAACACACAACTAAATGAAAATCGGATCAAGGGAAAATATAAGAAGGAAAATTCTTCCTAGAACAGAATTAAACTGAAAACACAACCTATTGAAACCTATGGGACACAATGAACGCAGTACTAGGAACGAAGTTTATATAGCACTAAAATTTACATACTACTATTCAAAAAACCCTGAAGAGATCACACATTAATAACAATACACTTGAAAACTATAGAGAATGAGCAGCAACAACAAAACACCAGAATCAGTATATGTGAAGAATCAAACCTGTGGCTTTAATTAACGAAATAGTAAAACAAAATAAAATGAACCAATGAAAGAGTTGATTCTTCAAAAGGACTGACAAGATTGACAAGATTTTTTGATGAATTCAAAAAAAGAGGATCCAAATGAATAACATTAGAGATGAAAATTATAGCACACTGAGGAAATTTAGAAAAATAACAATGGCATGCTTTAAAAATTTATATTCCACAAGACTGGAAAATCTTCAAGAAATGGGAAAATTTCAAGATGTGTATGACCTACCAAAGTTAAATAGAGGTGAACTAAATAATATAAAAAGATTCATAACAATGATAGAGATAAAAACATTAATAAAACATTCCCAATTAAAAATGTCCAGGGCCAATGAGTACATCACAGAATTCTATCAGCCCTTCAAAAAAATTAACAGCAATACTCCTCAGAATATTACATAAACTAGAAACTAAAATAGTATTTCCAAATTCTTTTTATAATCTGGTATTATCCTAATATCAAACCAAAGACTCAACAAAAAATAAAATTATAGAGCAAGATCTCTGATGAACATAGTTACAGAAATTCTCAGGAAAATGCTTGCAAACTGAATCCAAGAACATCATTCACCATGATGAAAGATCATCCACCATGTTCAAGTCGGCTTCGTCTCAAAATCCAGGGATGATTCAACAATATATGTAATCCATAGGCTAAAGTACAGACCACATAATCATCTCATTAGATGCAGAAAAGGCCTTTGAAAATATCCAACATCCTATGCATTGTGATTTCTGATACATGAGTAGTTGAGTACTTTTCCAATCCATAGAATGATCTTCCTGTTCATGGGTTCTAGTAGTTATTGATCTCCTGATCCAAGAGGCAATACTCCTAAATGGTAGAGGTTCCTTAGGTTTCCATTGTTACATCTGTTTCATTATCTATAGCCTCTCTTAACCCACCAGTCTCGATGATATCCCGCTTTTGACTCCAAGCTATGCAAGCCACTCTCCTACAAACTCTTGTCATATCCCTATATAGATGTCTTTCCCTAAACACAACATACTTCTCTTTTCTTCCTCACCCTGTACCCCAGCTCTGCTCCACCCCCAAAAAACATTTCTCATGATTTCTCTGAGGTATTAGGCAATATCCTTAAGCATTTTCATAATGTTTCTGACTCTACCTGCTCTAGTTCCTACACAGTTTATAGATGGGATCATAACCAAAATATATGAACCTCCTACCAGGGTACACTATGGTTATCTCAGTCTTAGTTCTGGAGTTGGGGGTCCCTCCAACCTGGTATCATTTTACAACCTAACCTTTGAGCTTCTTGCACTAATCTGGCATAACCCTAGCAAAGGGATTACCAATAAAGTATCTACACATAAACCTTCCATATTATCCACAACCACATTCCCATTTTGGAAAGAGAGAGGCTTCTTATCTTCCAAAGGGTTCCTCATAATTAGAAAATCCTAATGCCAAAACTATTGTAAACTGCCTCCTTACTACAGCAGGCAGCTATCCTTCATCATACATAAAAACCAAAACCAAGGTTCTCCTATAAGGCTGGAAGACCAGAAGACTGATAGGGAAGCTAAATTTCAGATTACGTATTCCCCCCTCTCCTCACTGCCTTGTCCTTTAATCTAATCCTTGCTCATCTAAATTTGGGGAAGGGGGCTACCCCAGGAAGGTGCTACCTTATAACAATGCTGGTTTACAAAAGAGGTCAAAATAATTTAATCTAAGTGAGATACACTTAAAATGTTGCAGCCCTTTTTGCTGTCTGCAGTTCCTCTTGTTCATCCATCCGGACATACCTTCCATTCATCCCAGTGTCTCTGCCCTTTCACCTCTGTAGCTAGCTAGACTTAAGTCAGCAGTTTCCCCCTCAAACCTTTGACGTGCAGCTGCCTGACTCATATCAGAAAATCCTTCCCTGAAGGTCCCTTCTGGTTTATTATCTTATCTACTCAGAGACTCACACATCTCCACTTGTTTCTCAATATCAGCTTCTCAGTCCTCTTCAAACTTCCTTGCCCCTTTGAACACTGTAGTCATTGTGCAACCTTCATACATTCTCACGTAGACAGAGACAGACAGATAGATAGACAGATTACATTTACTGTATAGTATGTAATGTGTGACCTGAAAGTAAATATTATTAATTAATATTAGTACAGAAGAACCTGTGTTCCTTTCATGAGGGTTACCAATTGGGAATGTCTGCCAAGTAGTTGACATTGAAACTGCCAAGTCTTGTGAAATTATTTTAGTTCAATAAATTCTGACATTGGAGAGAAACACAAACATATTCTATATTTCTGACATAGCATGGAACACAAGTTAGATTTTAGTGGAATCATACTTGGTTCTGTTGGTGGTGCTCTATATAGGGTAAATGAACATTTATTCGCATCTCCCCTAGAAAAGTTTTGTGACAATGTGACACAGTCAGAGAGCAGAAGACACAAGTTTTACAGCTTTTGGAGAAACAGCTCTGTGCAATGGGAAAGATAACAAACACCTGGAGTCTTTAGCCAGGTCTGCTGATAAAGGTGGGTCATTCAAGTTGGCCTACAAAGAGGAGAAGGCTGTTTTTCCAAATGCAGACACAAACTGAAATGTATAAAGATCATGACAACAAGAAAAAGAAAAAAATCAAACTAATCTCCAGAAAGGAACCCTAAAGAAATGAAGGCTATGAATTACCTGAAAAAGAAGCTCAATACATTACAAAATTAATAGGTGACTACTGAATTTGAACCAGGAAAATGATGTATGACTAAAAGAAAAACATTAGCAAAATGAATGTGATGAAGAAGCATCAACTAGATTCTAGCTACTAGAAATTAAGGAGAGGAGTCATGTAATAACAGAATTAAAAATTTAACAGAAGAGTTAACCTGCAGTCCTAACCAGAAGAAAGGATTCATGAACTTGAATACATGAGTTTAAATTATGCAGTACATGGCTAAAAAGGAAAGAAATATTAGCAAAAGATGAAGAAAGGACAAGGGAACTATGGGGTATCATCCAGTGAACAAATGTATATGTGAAAGAAGTCTCACAAAGGCAATAATATATATAATAAAGATTATTTAAACTTTGAAAATACCACTATTTTAATGACATATTTATATATCAGGATTGGGCATGCCATAGACTTTGTGTGAACAATCTGTAGTAGTAGCTTCTCTCCTTCTACAAAGTGGGCCCTAGGAGTCAAACTTAAATGCTCAAGCATGTCAGCAAGTATCTTTATCTGCCTAGACATCTTGCATGTCCAAGATCATTTAAATATGTACAGTTTCAAAAATTGTATTATATACATTGGGGATTTACTTAGAGAATACACTGTAGACGCTATCACCTGAGAAAAAAATGACCAGCAAAGTACATATTAGAGAATTTGCCTACAGTCTTTGCAAGCTCTAAGATTTAATTTGCAACTCTGAAACAAACAAAGCCAAGAATGATAAACATGAGATGGATAAGCTAACTCTCTTCAATGTACAAGTTTATAAAAACTATATTGCAAAATGCAAGTGTAATAATTTACTTTAAAAGTAGTTATTTAAAATACCTAAAATTTGTAAGCTCTGGAAGCATGATGAGCTTCCACTTAAACTATTCAAAGATACCAAAAATGGAGGAAAGATCTTAGAGCATATTAGGGAAATGCTTTACCAGGGAGGCACATACATTGTTTACATACATTCTTTAAGTCATAATATCTCGTGCAGTATTTTTGTAATTTATCAAAATCATCATAAAAATTATTTAGATATTTCTGCCTAACTTACCACACTAGATCTTTGATATCCAATATATAATTTATGTTTACTTCACAGGCCATTTTGGAGCTACATTATTATTACATGTACTATGACTGCATTTAAATTTCATGAGATTTAGAGTTTTCAAAGTATACTAAAATACCCAGGTGTACCAGTAACTGAATGGAATATCAGTTAAAGATTTATTGAGGTATAATTAAGTTGCATCATTAATTCTCTCAATAATTTCAGTCTATCTTCTGAAGTTTTCATTTTTTCCACTGTCTTAAATTCTACTTATCTGCACTCAGGTTCACTTAGTATATATTCTTTTATCTCCATGCCAATACTGAGCCAACTACCAATTTGTTTATATATGTATTTTTCATTACTATTTTATTTATTTCACTATGATAATGTCTAATACTTTCTTTAGATTATTTTATTAAGTAGGGGGATTGAAGCCAGTGCCCAGTGCATGGCAAGCAAGCCAATTCAGCTAGCCCCCCACCACTCCTTTCCTGTTTTTGAAGATAATCTGTACCTGCTTACTGAACTTTTTCCACAATCTGTGTTCTAACTTGTTTGTCTGATAATACCAGCATCTGACTCACCTCTGTGTTTTTGTTTTTGTCAATAAATTGCCTTTTATCGCTCATGTCGCAACATTCCTGTTTTCTTCTACTGAGGAATTTCCACCAGGCCCTGGACTTTCTGACCATTATCTTCCTAAGCTTTCAGGCTTATCTTTTATTTTAATAGATACCCATTCACTGAGGTTCGACATAGAGATTCTGAAGGTTTATACAAGTTTATCACAAGATTGGGGAGCCCATGCCTCTAGAAACAAGCCTTCCAGGCAACCAATTTCCAAACCTTTAGCAGGGCAAGAACACACTCAGTTTCCCTGCTGCCCACCCCTGAACAGGCTGACCACTGTCATGCTGATAAGTCGTATATTATCTAGGACCTTTGTTCTGTGTAAATTTCCACTCACCCCTTAACCGGAGATGTGGTTGCAACTTTGCAAACATCTGCCTTAGCCCCAAACCATAGAGAGCAGTGTGTTTTAACCTAATATGGTCATGTTGACTGACCTAAGGTCTACTTCTTGTGGTGCAACATTTACCATTCCCCAAGAAAATTTCAAAAACAGCACCCTTAGGTTTCTCAAAGTCATCTGTATCTTTACCTCAGACATCGCCTCAAGGTTGACTTCAATTAACCTTTCGCCTGTCTTGAGACATCTCTGGAACTACTGTGTTCTTATAATCTGGAAACTTAAGAGACTTATAATTTCAGTGACTCTTTAATTTCTCTATGTTCTTCGATACTATTTTCATGTGATCTGACACCATTGGTGCGTCCACTAATCTTGTTAATGCCCCTGAAAGCAATGGAGACTCAGGTACTTGTGAAGCTATCTTTCCTACTAATGCCACTCAATAGGCCCCTATCAGGAGAAAGTAGAAAGCAAAATGGATTCACCATATTTCAGGGAGTTCCTGTTGTGACTTGATTCTTCTTGATGACGCTATCAACCTTGTTTGATACATGGAATACAGAACTGTGTAGTGTATAGGACACAAAGAGAGGCTCCCCAAGCAAGTCTGTTGAATGTCCTCTGTTAGCATTCCAGCTAGGTGTCTCTGGGAAAGAAGGAGAGGTCTGCCCCAGTTAGGAAGGCAAGCACTTCCGTGGCTGCAAACTGTCAGTAAGAGTTTCTTTCCAGCTAATAGTCCTTGACAAGTTACCAAACTTATTTGTGGAACCCTTGGGATGGGGTGAGGGTATTGGTGTTTTTTTTCTATTGCTAGTTTGAGTGTTATATGTCATTTAAATCGGGTGCCTTTCTACTGTTAAGTAAATGACAAGTACTTTATGGTTCCTCCATGCCCTGGATTCTACAACCCTGTCACCTTCTTTCCACTTTTCTGAAATCTCTTACATTGTTGTCAGCATTGTGTCTCTACTTTATGGGGAAGAGAAGGAAGTAAAGCATCTGGACAGTCTTGTCCAAATCTGAAGTCCTAGCTCTAATTTCATTTGTCCTCAAATTCATCAGTCATTTGCAACTTCAGCTACATTTCTAAATGTCTACTTATCTCATTTTCATGGTTTAATAGTTTTCTGTGCACCAGTTACAACTAAGCATTCTTGATACTTGATTAAATATAGTTTTATGGGTCCTACAGAGAGTCCATAAGAAAACACAATCTTAATGATTTTTTATATTATAGTTCCAAGCCCAGAGTAGTTATAAACATCAGTTACAAATTCCTTTGGTAAGGTGGTGTGGGACCATGGTCTGTATACTGTCAATTATATTTTAAATAAATGCTAATTGGCCAATAGCCAGGCAGGATGTACAGGTGGGACAATCAGACAGGAAATAGAGGCTGGTCAAGGAGAACAGAAGAATTCTAGGAAGGAGGAAGCCCATTCCTCCCAAGTCCTGTTCCAACCACAGAAGAAGGAAGATGTGATTACCCTGCTGAAAAAGGTACCGAGCCATGTGGCTAACACAGATAAGAATAATGGTTTAATATAAGCTATAAAGTTAATAAGAAGCCTGAGCTAATGGGCCAATCAGTTTATCATTAATATAGACATCTGTGTGTTTTTTGGGGGGGACTAAACAGCTGTTGGACCTGGTGGGAGGACAGAAACCAGGAAGGAAAAAAACCTCAGACAACAAATGGTGCCCACGTGAACAACTGCATCCACATAAAGCCTGACAGAGCTTGGGAAGTAATTCTAGACAGAA
>LOJH01014331.1:8185-24196 GCA_001685095.1 Ellobius talpinus | reverse complement strand
GAGGGAGTGGGCGTGGCTTGTCTCTTAAAGAGACAGAAAACCATTACAATGAGTGTCTGAAGCTGTTCCAGTGTCTTTGTGAGATGTGGACATGTAGACTGGATTGTCACCCTGCACCCCTCCCCTTAACCGTGCCCACTTCAGCTCTTTTCCTGTGCTGCGGTCATCAGACAGAAAAGCATACACGTGTATAAGGATAAACATCTGTCTTTCCAGTCGGGTAGCCCCCAGCGTTCAGCCAGGCTTTCACGGTCCCGCATCCGCAATATTAAGTATGTCACAAGGTATACGGAGTGAGCTTTTCATCTCAGCTACCCTTTCCCAGTTCTGAAGTTTCGCTTTGGTTCATTGAGGTTTCAGTTGGTTATTTAAGAGCCCCCCTCCCCTGCACGCCACCTTTGGTTTCAGAGGGGAGGCTCTACCCTCTTAGCCTCAGCCTGAGATGGGCAGTCCTTGGCTGCTTAGGCACAACTTGTGAAATCGCCTTCTATCTAGCAGAAATGCACTGTGACCAAGGTGCAGTCACATTAAAATGCAAGAAGCAACTCAGCAGGCGACTGTCCCCCTCGGCTTGTCAAGCACTCAGATTCCAGTCTGTGCTCACTGGTGTGAAGTTGCACCACAGCCCTCTAAGCCCTGGCTATTGGCTGAGTGCTCACAGTCAGCGCTTGTCCCTAGGACCAGAGGATTGGTGGCTCCAACTCTAGACTGGGAGAGGTGCCTTTTGTAGCTTTCTCTTTATCCTGCTTAGACCTCATCTTAACTGACCAACCCTTTGGCCCTCCTTAGCTGCTGTTTAGCTTCCGAGAGATTCATGAGCATTGTCCTTTGAGATGGAATTTGATGAGCTCGCGGTAGTGCGACTTGTTCCCACGCTGAGCGTGTTTTCTGTCTCTAAGTATTAATGTGTGGCGCACCTTCCGGAATATATCACATGTCTGACACTTGGGTCTGGTCAGAGCCTCTGCCCCATGTCTGAGAACACCCTAAAGCCTGGCTAACCAGATTTCACGTCTTAGCAACAGTTGATCCGTTTGGCTCCAACCCTTCCACAGATCTTTCACCTGCGGCCTACCCCCTCTCTTGACTCTCCCCATGTCTTGCTGGATACACTGTGAGGTAAAGTCTCACTTAAATAAAAACATCTATGTCAGTACCAAGGACTGGCGAGGGCAAGAGCAGGACCCACGATAACATCTTAGAGGAGAACTTGAGTAAGAGGGCGTGGTTTGGGGGACTGGAATGAAGCTGGGCTACTCTGGGAGCAGAAAGGCAAGAGACCTTGACTTACCCTTCACCTGGAGAACTTGACCTTAGCAAGAAGGACCAACCACATCCCTTTGCTGGCTCCTCAGCCAAACAGTTCACTTTGGTGACCCAGATGCATTTTGTGAATTCTCCTTTTGAACTATGAAGTGGAACTGATTCTATAGGTCACTGGCATCTGTTGAATCTGCTCAAAATAATTAGATCCTTAAGAGACAGTGAACATTTCAGGGTGGAGGATAGCCTAGGAGAAATGACTTCCCGTTACTCTGGCTGTGAGTCATCCCGTGATTCCTGTTCTGTCCCATGTCTCACAGTGTGGCTTAGCCAGATGTGCACAGCTGTAAGTGGGGACTAAAACACTCATCAGGGCACCCCCTCCCTTACCTCATGACCTCTTCCTTTCTGGTAGACTTGTGACCTTCACTAGCTACCCCCCATCCTTGTATATCTGTCTCCCTGTTTCCCTTCTTATAAGGACACCAGTTATGTCAGACTGGGACCTATGCTTTAACTTGATCTTCTATGGAAGACTGCATCTTCATACACAGCCATACCCCAGGCACTGGGGTTAGGATTTACATGTGTGAATTCTGGAAAAACACAGTTTAACCCACAACAAAATCCCTATTGAAAGGACCTGTTAAAGATATGGGCTTCTGTTTATTACTCAATAACATTCACATGTGTAAAGTGAATGTGTAAATTTAGGTGTTTTTTTTTACAGGTATTTGTGTGTGTGTGTGTGTGTGTGTGTGTGTGTGTATGCCACTGTGTGTTTGTGAAAGTTAGAGGTAACTTTTGGGAGTCACTTTCCCCCTCCACCATGTGGGTCCCAGTGAACAGACTTTGGTTTTCAGGGCGGGTGGCGAGTGCCTTTCCCCTTGTGCCACCTCACTAGCCTATAAATTGACTTTTCAGCTCAAACTAGTGATGAGCTTTTTGAGAGGGGTGTCTACACATTGTCAATGCCTAGCTGCCCGAAGGCCTTTGACCTGGCTGTCCTGTCTATGGGCTTGCGCCGTGGTGTGTGAGTGCTCCAAATCTTTCCATACTCGCTCTGAGCTCAGCTCCTTCGGGTTTAGAGCCCTTGTGTTGCTTAATCAGTCCAAAGTCAGTTCTTTTGTGCTCTCCAGTCCCCGTATGCTGCTGCCTACATATGTACCCCTCCCCAGGGAAAATGAGGACCCATTTTAATACTTCAATATAAGCGGAACTCTGCTTATCTACCTGTTTGGGAATACTAGCCTGCAGTTTGTATGCAGGCTGGCTCTTTCCCAATTCCCCTGTTGAGATGACTTAGCACTTTGAGATAGCCAGTTAAATCATGGAGATAACACTGCCCCTCAGGTGTTTCAGTGTCTGCCCTTGCTGGCAAATGCTGAAGGTTTCTGTGCTCACAGCAGGCATGACACCTTGGATCTACATAGATCTACCTGTGTGTTGTCCTGAGGCTTTCTGGAAGTAGAATGTTCAGTGGGCTTGGCCAAGGATGGAATGTGTAGGGCATTCATTCCTGTCATTTTTTGTTTGCTTGTTTTAATCTACCCATACTTATCAGTTAAACAGATTTCTTGTGTGTAATGTTGTTCCTTCACTCGGAAAGAAAGATTGTGGCCTATGTGATTTTTAAAATGTTTTTTTATCTTGAAGTAATTTGTTTAAGGAGAGCAGCTGTGCATTAATTAATTAAAGTTAATTAATTAATTGATTGATTAAATACATTTCCTATCTCTTCGCAGGGATCTTCGGTTCAACAGAATCAGAGAGATCCAACCTGGGGCATTCAGGAGGCTGAGGAACTTGAACACTCTGTAAGTGAGAAGATCTAGTTGGTAGCCAGAGAGAGAAAAAAGAAAGATGGTTGTACTATGTACCTGTAGGCAAATGTCAGTGCTATGGCCGTCCTCTGATTTGCCACAGTTGAAGGGGATGAATGGTAGAGGCCAGGATAGTGGAGACCTATCTGCCTTTTGCATGTAGACCAGCACACCTAGACTTCCTGTAGGACTCACTCCCACTTCACCCGCCCTAGGCTACCTGGGTGGCCTCAGTGGGACTCACCCCCACTTCTTCACACCTCCCTTGGCTGCCTGGGCTGGTCTCAGTGGGACTCACTCCCACTTCACACCTCCCTCAGCTGCCTGGGTTGGCCTCAGTGGGACTCACCCCCCACTTCACACCTCCCTCAGCTGCCTGGGTTGGCCTCAGTGGGACTCACTTCCACTTCTTCACACCTCCCTTGGCTGCCTGGGTTGCCTCAATGGGACTAACTCCCACTTCACACCTCCCTGGGCTGCCTGGGTTGGCTTCAGTGGGACTCACTCCCACTTCACACCTCCCTTGGCTGCCTGGGTTGGCCTCGCAGGTGGGCATTGCATTCATCTCTCCCCTGTATGACTGAGGAGGACAGTCATCTCCTGAGCTCAGCCTGGCCGTAGACAGGGCTTTGCAGCCACTGAGTCACACCATAGAGCTTTGATCCTAGGGGTGTGGAAATAAAGAAGCAAGTCCTGAAGGACAGAGTAAGAGGGCGGTGGCTCCGCACAGGTCCTCATTCTGTGGAAGAATGGCAGACCTCAGAGGCAAACCTCCTATTCAGTGTGGTAAACGGGCCCTTAGTCCTGCCAGATCACAGACACGGAAAGGTGGTTGTGGAAAGATGCATCCTCCTGTGTCTAGTGGAGAGGGTTTACCTCTTTAATGTATATGACCATGGCAGAGAGAGGTGATCTGGTAACCATAGTAACTCAAGCTGGTTCCCTAGCTGGGATTTAATGACCGCTGGCAGTAAGGTCTATATTTCATCATTTTCTGACCCCTTCAAGGCTACAGAAATTGTTTTCTCTAGTATAATTTGGAAACGTTTTTGACTGTTTTACAAACATCTCTTGGCATTTTCTTCCACAGGCTTCTCAACAATAACCAGATCAAGAGGATTCCCAGTGGTGCCTTTGAGGACCTGGAGAACTTAAAATACCTGTAAGTTGTGGGGCGGCTTTCAGCCCTACAAACATGTGCTGTCTGTCTTTAGAGTATTTAAACGTAGAAGCAAGGTTTGTGCTGTTTGTGGGTTACTGTAAAGACACCATCCCACATGGTTTCAGTTTTAGGTGAGTGAAATTCTACAACATATTGTCTGTATAAGTGATAGGCGACGTGGGCTGAGTGACACGCACATATGTACTGCCTTTGGCAGCTGTGGGCTGGGTGCTATGACTTTCCAGGGTGAGCGGGGCAGTGCACACAGCTTGCTTGGGCAGACTCAGCCTCCTGGGGTATATGCACAGAGAAACACATGCTGTATCTAATGAGGTCTCGGCTGCTTTTCCAGCTGTAGGTGGGTTCTGACTGTGAAGTGCTAATTTCTCTGGAGTGTCACTAATTTCTGGTAATGTTTTCATCTTCCTGAATTTTGCCTCTTTTGATTCTTATCTAGTGAAGTGTTTTTTATTTGAATATTTACTTTTATGGTTCAGATCATCTCTTACTTGTTGAAGTCAGCTCTGAAGTTAAATCATTACTCTTTAAAAACATGTTTAAACACGCCAGGAGTGTTGTTTATGAGTCTAACACTTGAGGACCTCCTCAAGTTTAAGGTTAGCCTGGGGTCACACAGGAATATCCTGTCTTGTACCAGCTTAGTACCCTGCCTAGGTGCTTAGTGTAAATGGGAAGGAAAACATGGTGTCCTATGGGTTGTGCCCAAAATAAGAATGATTCTTTTAGGACCTTAGCTGACTTCCCAAAGTGAGCCATTTTGTCAGTTATTTTGTTAGGGAAATCTATACCATAATGCATGGAAACATCTTGAATTTGAGCTGATTTTTTTTTTTTTTTNACAAACGGAGTAGTTTTTTTTTCAGTGTTGATGTGTACTGGAAATCGGTTTTGACCTGAGCTGCCGGTGGACCTCCCTACAGCTCTGTTTACTGGAATACATTTTACTCGGTGCCAGTGTTGTTTGCAAACCCTGCCCCCCTGCTCCTCTGGCATAGACACTCTCGGGGCTGATGCTTGCAGCCAGGATGGCAGGCTTCTGCTCCCGACCTTTGCTGTTGACCTCCTCGTTGTTGCCGTCCAAGTTCTACCAGGGAGGATTGATTTCCTGGAAAGTGGAGTCAGCTAATGCCAGCATCGCTGTGCATGCACCTGTATTTTTAACCGTTTTATGTTTCACTTTGTTTTTCCTTCTGAGAATACACTCAATCTCAGGAAGTTTGGGGAATGTCTTCCACAACGTCTTTTATATCATACACGCTGGCCTTACCCTTTGGCTGCTTCCATTCCAAACAGCCATACTCTGGCTTCTCTCCCTCCCCTAGCTTAGAGTGGGGTCAGGACAGTAGGTCTCCATAGAGACGGTTACACCAGGTCACACGGGGAGACAGGCTACCGAGACTGGAGCCTAATGCCTCCCGCAGCGTGCTTTGTGCAAGTCCCTGCTGGCTTCGTCCTCCAGTTCCCTGGGATCACATTGGAAGAGCACATTGAACATCACTATAATAATAGTATTTTACATGTTTAAGAATATGTCTAGGGGCTGAAGAGATGGCTCAGCAGTTAAGAACACTGGCCACTCATCTAGAGGACCTGGATTCAAGTCCCAGAACCCACATGGCAGCTCGCAAATGTCTATAACTCCAGTTTGAGGGATTCTGACACCCTCACACAAGGCGTACATGCAGGCAAAACACCAACACACATAAAATAAATAAATATTTTTAAAAAGGAAAAAGAGTATGTCTAAATTTTATTATTTCAGCCTTGTGGATATATATTTTAACTTTGGGTAGTCCTTATTTTCTGGACCCTGCATTACTTCTATTCAGGCACTGGTCACCAGCTTTATTTCATTATTTCCCTATTATGAGATGGGTGCTTGAGACAGAGTACAAGGATCAAGCGTAAAATAAGAAATTACAATGAATTATTAGAACATCAACTTTTTTTATTCTTAAGGAAATGCATTGTGCTCCAGTGTCTTTTTGTTTTTAGATGTCTTGTTTTGTGGTACTGGGCATGGAATCCAGAGATTTGCCCCTCTACTTTTGAGCTGTATCCCCAGAACCACTAGCATCTTTATAAACACACACATTCATATATATTAGTTGGATTGAATTATTTTACACACCCCTTAGAAGGACTCCATCTCTCTGCATTAGAAGAAGGCAACATTCTTTGGTGTTTTGCTCTAAGAAGTAGACATAGGAGGCTGTGGTAACTCAGGCCTAAGAAGTGGACATGTACCAGGAAGTTCCTAAAAACCTTGTGCATAGTTATTTAGCTCAGCGATTCTGTCCATTCAAAAAACTGGGGCGCAGAAAGGTTGAGTTTTTACTATAGGTACATGGTTTCAAAGAGCCTGGAGGACCAATTCCTGATGTGGCTTTTGTTGTAGGTACTGGACTATTGTTGGGGACAGGCAGGTCCTGGGTGGTTGGTGCTAAAGTTTATGGTTCTTTGGGGGCCACTTTAGTGATTCTCATGGAGAGAAGGGGGAGACCCTTTGAGAAGGTCCAGTCCCATGAAGTGGGGTCCTGGACATGTCATACCCCAAGAATTAGGGCAAAGAATGCTGTCTGTTTTCGATTTTATTTCCCTTTTTCTCACACATCTTTCTGTTTGTTGCTACTCATATTTTTCAGTTTTAATTTTCTATGTTTACTAATGTTAGCTCACAAAGGGCTGGGTTGTATTATGGCGTCTTCATACACAGGTGTCATGATGCTTTCTCATTTGTTTCTAGACTCCATTGCCCTCAGTGTGCCTTCTCTCCCACTGGCTTCCCCCTTCCCTCAACCCCAACTTCAGCTCTGTCCTTACCAAAATTCATTACCCCCTCTGCTTCCCACCTCCCTTAAGGTCCCATTCTCTGCTTCCATGATATCTTTTTTAATTTTGTCATAACACACACACACACACACGCATGCGCGCACACACATGCACACCCTTGATGTGTGTTCATGGAAACTGTCTGAACACAGTAGTAATAGTAGATACTGAGCCATCAGCTTGAAGTGTAAGTTTCTCCTGGCAGGGAGTTTGCCTTTGACTTGACTTCTGCCTGAGTCACAAATGAGGACAAACCATTTATTAAAAATGATGCAGCAGACCCACCAATCCCAGAGGGCAGGGGAATCATCTCTAACTCATAGTGCCCTCTGCTGAGGGACAGTGCAGGCCTGGCTTGTTCACATGTTGAGATGTCACACTGAGGTAGCTCCAGCACACATGCTGGGTGGCTCTTTCCAGAACTGTGGCACTTCACAGTGGAAATCCTTGCCTATGCTGAGTCAGGTTGGGGTTTCTCTGCAGAGGATCAGGTCACCCTTCATGTAGAACAAAGGCGAAGGAACCTAGGGAAGGATAATTGTATCCTGCTCCCATGGACTGTTGAAAGACCCTGAGTTAGGAATGTCACGCAATGCTCCTGTTAGCATGAAATACAATTGTTTGTTTTAATTTCGACCATTTAGAAATGTAAAGTCCCTTCTTAGATTATAGGCCAATCCAAACAGACTCTGTAGCACACATGACTCTTAGGAAGGAGATACCTGCTGTAGAAGAATGGGCTCTGGGTGAGAGAGGAATTCAAGACACCTTCAGATTCCCCGTTTTTCCAGAGCTATGCTAGTGTTTCTATGTCGTTGAAAGCGCTGGCTTTGAACTTACAGTCAATGCCTTGTACATGTGTAGAGAAATCATTTTATCTTCCCAGGCTTGGAAGCAGATGTCAGGACCTCAGTAGACACATAGGAGAATCTATGGACCCCCTTGCTCTTGATCCTTGAAATGTAAGAGAAGTTGACTATTGAGAGTGGCCTGGTACCCACAGCATAATGTCTTGTTTGTGCCCTCCTGCAGTCATTGATTTTAAACTGTTTTCCTTGTGTCCGCTCAGTTCTTCCCCACTGGAGGTGAGCGCTCATGTGTATGCTAATACTCCTCCATGTTTCTTGTTTCAGCTATTTGTACAAGAATGAGATCCAGTCAATTGACAGGCAAGCATTTAAGGGACTTGCCTCTCTAGAGCAACTGTAAGTGTCCCCTCCCTGCCATCTGCCTTCCTGCCTCCCCTAGGGACAGATGACTGATTGCATGATGCATGTCTGTACTTCCCGGGGTGCAGGGAGGATGTGCATGACGAGGAGAAGCAGCAGTGGGCCTTTTTCACCCACCTTGCTACTCTGCGCCCACCCGAGAGCAGACATTGCTGTGTTTCATCTCTGCACCAAAGCCTGGCCCTGGGTTCGCCATTTGCAGGAACAGGAACATAACTTGGTTTCCTGTCTAATAGTAAGAAATTTGGTGTTCACGTGGTGGTGGAAACACAGACATGCAAACAAGCCCAAGCTAGATTCTGTTGTGGTAGGAGTGTCCAGCAGGGGACAGGATCTGTGTTCAGAGCCATGTGCGGTTTCTACCATGGTGCCATTCTTTTGGAGACTACATGCCTTACCCCCTTGTAGGTGCTGAGTATGCCAAAGTGCCCTCTGTTTCCTAAGCCACATATGAACTTGCACTTTGTTATAAAATAAGTCATTGTGCTTTTTGTTTTGTTTTGTTCTTATCTGCATGAGGTTCCAGTAAAGTTGAGAAGGATTTTCTGGTTTATGTGTCTGGCTAGCGACCTTCCACACAGTAAGCTGAGGCAATCCTTGTGGGATTTTAGGCTATCTTGGCTTTACAATTTCATGGATGGAAAACAGCTGTTAGATGTACTGAAGGAGTAGCCTTGCACTCTAGTCCTGTGCCTGTTCCCGTGTTATCCTGGGGGACCGGCGCAGCTGGGTCAGGGCAGCAGCATGCAGGGCCATGTGCTGCAGCAGCCCGCATGGTACACCTCTATCCACATAGGACCTTAGTCAGTAGGCAGGTCTGGGAGCCTAGGGAGGGGCACATGCGTGTTCAGAAGAGGTAATTTGTAAGGCCTTGCATAAATTTCTTCAGACAGATGAAACAAGGAATCTAGGTTTATTGCAAAAACTCTTGGAAATCTGGAGACTTGACTGCTGTGGGTGTTCACCAAGGGGCACATTCTGTTTTCACGAAGTCATCCTGGTACTTAGCTGGCAGCGAGTCCAGTGACAGAGCCCAGCCAGGGGGAATAAAGAGCAAGCAGGTTTGAGTGGCTCTCATGAAGTAGCCAGTGAGGCTTTCTGGTGACAGGGAGCAGCATCCTGAGTCAGCAGGGGTTTTAGAAAACCCCATACTAGGGGAGGCAGGTTGCTGCTGCTGGGGTTCAGCTTTCTTTCTGAGAAGTGAATGCTGTAGTGAGACTTGGGACAAAGGACCCCTTGCGGACGAGGCCAGAGGAGCAGGTCAGTGTGTCAAAAAGGCCTCAGGCCTCAGGCTCTGTCTGTGTGGAGTCTGTGACTGGGAAGAGAGTGCCTGCTGGCTCTACCTCAGACTCTCTTCCCTCGCCTACAGAAGTGGTAGGTCCTAGTCACTCAGCAGGGACACCATGAGGCTGGGGCAGCCTGGGTGGAGAGCCCTGGGGCAGTGCTGGGATCTGCTGTGCATTTTCAAATCCGTCCTCAGGGGACCCTCATCATCCTCTCAGTGCCACACACTGAGTCAGCAATGGTCCAGAGGTTTGCAAACTCTGAAAACCACTGTCCCTGGTGCTTCTTAGGGCAGGGTGTCTGAGGCCCACCTGTCCACACTTCACACAGGATAAAGGGCTTTGAACACAAACCGTGCTACCTGCCCTGGGAGTCTCTAATATCCCGCTTTTGTTCCCACTTGTTCTTCCAGCTTAGTACAGGACTCACAGGTTCAACCAGAGACTCCCCAGCAGCTCCCCAGTGTTGGTGGTTCATGTGAGCCTCCGGGGCATGGGGACTATAAGGAACTGGTCACAGCTTCCTAGCACATACTAGGCACACATGATGGGGACTGAGGATTTCTCTTTGGTCCTGACTCCTTTGGTATTCTTGGATCAGATTCAGTGCTGGAGCAATCACTGACCTCAATGTCCTTTCTCTTTCTTGTCTTGTAAACACATTGTCACATAGGAGTGAGGGGTAACTCCTGCACTTGAGGAGGGTCAGGGGGCCATGGTGCTGTGTGCCCAAGGAAGGAGAGGCAGACTGTAGACTGTGGCCCCCAGAGTTTAGGAGGCTCTGGATTAGTTATGCCTGGGGAGTGGCCAGGGAAAGAAACTGATCTGGGAACCCAGAAGTCATGCTAATCTCGGAGTTAATAGAAATGAGTTCGGAGAACAAGGCTTTATGTGGAGTTGTGAACTAGGTTGCGTGTTGGCTCCGCTGCTTGTTTCTGTCTCTGGCCCTTTGTTGAACGGAAGTGTCTGTTACCATGGCTACCTGCGTGAAGGCTTTTCTCTAGGCCAATGAAGTCTGGGTAGGAAAGATGACCAATGTTTTATTGAGCAAAAAAAAATTCCCACCAACTTTCAAAATGAGCAAACTAGCTTTCGGGAGAATGGAATTGTAAATTGTTTGAACTAAGGAGACATCTTAAATAGAAAGGGGTATGGACTCTGGGTATTCTGTATGACCAAGGACCCCCGGGAAGTTCACCACTTCATCTCATTTCCTGCCTGGGTGCCTAGTTATATAACTACTGTGTTCTCAGTGTCACGTGCAAGCATTGACCGCTTAGAGCGCAGGAGTCCTATGCACACCCATGGACAGGGGTCCTGTCTGCTAGGCTGCTATTAGTTCTTCCTTGTTACCTGTCGCTGGGTATTTTATAGATTGATGTGAAGTGGTTGGGCCACTATCCCAACCACTTGGGTTCATGGAGACCCAGGGCTTGCTAAGTCCTGAGGTGTCACCTGTGGGTCAAGCGACTATAAGACAGCCTGCCTGCTCTCACCTGTGTCTTCCTGCCTCCACACGTATACAGAGCACGGGACAGTACCTAGTGACGTGTGGATGTGTGGAAAAAATGTCGGAGCCAAAAATCTGGATTGTAAAGTTCGGTAGGTCGTTCACATTGTTCTGCTTTTTCAATCCCCTAGGTACCTACACTTCAATCAGATAGAAACTCTGGACCCGGAATCCTTCCAGCACCTGCCGAAGCTAGAGAGATTGTGAGTTCAGCTTCTCTCTTTAATTTGTAGTCGGGGCCCAGCTCATGCTGCCAGAACGGTCAATGTTTGCTTGACACTCCTTGGTCTAAAATTGATCTCTTGACTAATAATCAGAAGTAGGCATCTGGGCCTGGTAATAAAATAGAAAAGAGATCCAGTTATTTCTTGACCTGAAGCACATGGCTATTAAATTCAGTCATATTAAGTAAACACAATCGATAAGACATGTGACCTCTTGGGCTCCTTTTTGCATGCTTAGGAAGTTTTGTGTGTTTGTTTCTCATGTAGCTTTGTTCTGATTTCTCTTTCCACAGATTTTTACACAACAACCGTATCACACACTTGGTTCCTGGGACGTTCAGCCACTTGGAGTCCATGAAAAGGCTGTAAGTGTGCTTTTGGGTGTCTGCTTCCTGCAGTGTCTGTGGGGCGCTCTCTCTCCTAGTTCATTCATCTGGACCGTTCTCTGGTCTGGCCAAAGAATCTCCATCTTCAGAAAAGTCTTCAGAGACATCTAAATGTCGGGAAGGCGGGCCTGTTGAGTCTATTTCGGTGTGAAGAGGCGGGCGGACGACTCACGTGTACCAGCAGGCTGGTCCATTAATAAGGATCTTGAGACAGTGTTTAAAATGACGTTTAAATTCCCCCGATTAAGTTTTAATTGCAAGGTACATATTTTATTGGTGAGGATGACAGAGTGGAAGCATCTTCATGTGTAGGCCTCCAGTTCCTTTTCTTGAAATTCGTTTACCTGAGTAAACAGACTGGTGCCTACTCAGGTTTCTTTTAAGGCCTCCTGAAATCAGCTTTGCATACTTATTATTATAATAGAATCAAGGTATTTTAGTGTTCATGGAGTTATTTAACAGTCTTGATTGTTGTCCTGTGGTCTCTATAGAGCACTTGCCCAGTTAAGGTGTTACTGAACTGTGCAGTGTCTACAATGGGCGCCAGTGCTCATGACTTCATCTCTGAGTAAGCTGTTGCATTGTCATCCATGAGACAAAACCTCTTTCTTCAGAAAGGAAATTACCAGGCAAGGTGAATCCACATTCAGGGTAGGAAGATAGGACGAAAACTCATAAGGGGGGGGAAGGGAAGGAAGACATTGCCAGATATGTGTCAGGAGGGCCCAAGGCAAAGGATGGGGCAGCCCATGGACTAGCTTGCAGATGGATTTCCCCGTGTACAGCTGCTCTTTTAGAGGAATGGCAGCCCTTCCAACCCAACACATTTCTTATCTTGCTGGCTCTGCATTGCTCAAACATGAACATCCTAGATTTGGAGATCAAGGCTAAGCTAATAAGAGTTGCCTTTTGCCCTCACTGAAAAGGCCCACTTCCAAGGAACAGTCAAGATGGTATGTGACCTTCTAGCTCACTTAGATGGCTGGGGTAGACTGGGCACGTGTGCCATGTTGAATTGCCCATCCAGATTCACCCATTGCCCCGTTGGTCCTGTTTTGACTGTAGGGTCTTGCTATTCAGAAGTGGATTGCAGACTGGGTACCCCAGTAAGCGACGGCTCTTATCAAACCCAGTGCCTATTTCTTACCTGAGCTTGGGGTGGTGCATCTTGTTTGCCATATTTCTGTCAGGGGATATTGATTTGTGGAGTGGTACCAGTTCTGGGTCCCTGTCTCCTCTGAACTAATGTCCTGGACAAATGTGAAATAAGCATTTGTCTTGCCCTGGGGTACCAGGTTGTGGAGTGTGTACCTTGTAGTGGTTTTATTCAGAATTCAATCCCCTGATTGGTCATGCTCCCCAGCTAGTTCCTGTCCCCATTTAAGTCACTCTTAGGGTGGGAACGGCTTGCCTCTTTACATCTGATAATATTCATGCCTCATGGCCTATCAAGTCCCCACCTGAACCCCAAAGGCCTTGCCTTTGTGTGGAACAATTTTCACAGTGAGGGATCCTGCCGTCTCCAGCTACAGAGGCAGAGCTTGTCACCACAGTGCTGTTAACCTGGAGCTGCCTCAGCCATGAGATAGAGCTCTGCTGTTTGATGTTCCCATAGATATAAACTACTCTGGACCGTTGTTGTGACCTGTCACTGACTCTCAGGAAAGTCTGCAACTTGTCTAACTCATGCTTACTATGTTTTTTGTTTGTTTGCTTTGCTTTTGCTGTGTTTGGATTGAACCTAGGGCCTCCAGTATGGCAGGCAAATGTTCTACTACTGGGTTAAATCCACAGCCCATTCCTGGGTTTGAAGCTAACTGTTTGGTTACTGGTTGACTTTACTTCTTCACTTCTCAGGGCTTTAGACTCTCAGGCTTTTCTGTAGATACTTGACCATTACCACCTCTCTCAGCCCTTCAGATTCTTTCCTATGAAAACTAATTCCTTGCATGATCAACGCCCAGATGCTCATCATCTTTGGCATCCCTTGAGGCTCCAGAATCTGGTGGTTGATCTATCCAGGATGGGTCAAAACCTCCTTAACTCTTGGATATCTTCATGACTTCTTTCTCTAGGCGATTGGACTCAAATGCGCTTCACTGTGACTGTGAAATACTGTGGTTGGCAGATCTGCTGAAGACCTATGCCCAGTCTGGGAACGCGCAGGCAGCAGCCACCTGCGAGTATCCGAGACGCATCCAAGGACGCTCTGTGGCGACCATTACCCCAGAAGAGCTGAACTGTGGTGAGTAGGTCCTGGAATCCCTGCTGAAGGACCAGTATGACCCCTGGAGTCCAGACTTACCCCAGATTTTGCCTATGGACTGACTTGTCTTCTGTCATAGAAGACTAAAATTTGGGGAAGACAGCGTATCATTTTTGCAGGGGTGTCTGTGTTGAGATGTGTATTTGGGCCTTGCAGTATCACCTGGCCATGAGGATTCTGATTTGGGTTCCCATCTGTGTGAGCCTCATGTTTCTCCATGGTGTTCATTTCTTGCATGTAGAAAGGCCCCGGATCACGTCAGAGCCACAGGACGCAGATGTCACATCAGGGAACACAGTGTACTTTACCTGCAGGGCTGAGGGCAACCCCAAACCTGAGATCATCTGGCTTCGAAACAAGTGAGTTGTGTGTAGAGCAGAAATGTCCCTGAAGCCCTGGGGGCCATATCAGGAGCCCATGTACTCCCATAGGGCTCCCCATCATTGACAGACACCTTCCCCTTCTATGTAGGGAGATGGAAAGGAAGATTCCATACCTTCCCTCTTCCACATAGCAGCTGCCTGGAAGACACTTTTGAGCCTGAGTTACTGGGAGAAGGCCTTTCTTCCCCACTGGGATTCATTCCTTGTAGGCCACAGGTCTCTTTCCCCTGGTCTGTCACTGACCTAGGCATTCTGGAACTTTCTTACCCCATCAAGTGGGAGCTGGGGAAATGCTGTATGTTTATTCATGCCCAGGCCTCTAATGTTTCAAGAGTTAGTAAGGTTTTGGACCTGAGCCGTGATGATGGACTTCCTGGGGTTAGAGGCAGCTGATGTCATTGGTACATTTCTTCTTTGAGACCTGAGTTTGTGGGCTATGAGGAGTCTACACAGACCCCCTTGGACTTCTGGAGTCTTGTCCTGAGTAAATGAGCTTCTCTTCATTCTGCAAACATGGCGGTGACTGCCTCTCACCTTGTAGCGGTTGTTCATGGATGGCAGAAGAGGTTGTCTGCATGCCAGCACTCTGGCCCAGTGGTGGGAGCATCCCTCCAGCTGGATCTGAGAGCTGGGTGTTGGGTTCAGTGTGGGAGGGGAGCAGGCACAGAGAGTAGGAGAAAGGGGTTGGAGCGGGCACTAATGATTATGATATAGGCCAGACTCAGTCTAGAAGAAGGTCAAGATGCCTAGGGATAGGACTTGTCTGTGGTGACATGAAACATTTTTAAACTTAGATTTTGAAGGTGAAATCTTTAGAGGGAAATCCTGAACACAAAAGCCTCATATAATTGCCTCTTATATCCATTTGTGCCAAGAGTGAGGATTGCACTCATGGTCTGGCTTGCAGTGTGTTCATGCCAAACTCACTGGCTGTGTCCAGCCTTTGGGAAGCAGAGAGGCCTCCTTGAGAATATCACTAGCCAAGTTTAGGAACAGAAGGTTCAGACACTGACTGTCAAGTTATCCTTGTTCCAGTGGAGACCCAGATTCCAGAGTCAGCAGGAACCTCTCTTAGGTAAAGTTCTCTTGACAGACGAAGCAAATAGGGGAGTGGACCCCTTAATGTTTGAGAGTGTTCGGAGGTACAGTGGAAAGATACAACAAAGTCGTGAGGACCACAGGATTATGCCAGGTTTTGAGTTGGTCACATTGATCTTGGATCCAAGCTGTGCAGGGGAAATGTGAGAGACGTCAACCCTTTAAAAAGCTCCATGTCATAGGTGGCTCTGGGGCTGATGGGAGTGAAAACCAGGGCCAACTCCAGGAGGTTTTCTAAAGTGTTAGAATGTTGACAGAGTTTTCTGTCCTGCCCGGTTCCCATGGTCATTATGTCCCAAAGAAAATCACACAGAGGTCTACATTAGTTATAAACTGATTGGCCCATTAGCTCAGGCTTCTTATTAACTCTTATAACTTGCATTAGCCCATTATTCTCATCTGTGTTAGCCACATGGCTCTGTAACTTTTTCAGCGGGGCAGGTCACATCTTGCTTCTTCTGTGTCGGGACAGGACTCCAGAGGGAGCTTCCCTCTTCCCAGAATTCTCCTGTTCTCATTGACCCGCCTCTA
>LOJH01014330.1:13316-24196 GCA_001685095.1 Ellobius talpinus | reverse complement strand
CCTCTCCCTTCCCCTCCTTTTCTCTCCTTTTCCCTTTTGTTCCCTCCCCTTCTCATCCCTTCTCCTCCCTCCTCCTCCCCTCCCCTCTTCTCTTCTCCCCTTCCCTCCCAACAATTCTTGCTCTAAATTTCTGTGGACCATTCTGCAACTAGGAAATTAGATAAAATCCACCACTCATTTCCAGGAAATTCAGAGATTTAGTAGATGGCAATAAAACTAACCTAAGCAAAGAAAATGCTAGTGAGTTAGAAAAAGTACATACATTAAAAAAACTGTATAAGAATAGTTGTTTGGCTTAGAGTCATAGATATTGCCCCCCCCCACATACACAGGAAAAAAAACACACTTTAATATTATTGCTAGCATTCACATAACACTTCTTAGATCTGCATCTTCTGGGCAATTGCTAGCTAGACATTCCCTTCAGAAGGAGGTGGAAGTAGCTACCAGGAGGTCTTCCCTTAGCATAAAGAGCTTCTGGAGCAGCAGCAAGAAGCAAAGAGAAGGAGAGTTTCAAATCCGCATTGGAGAACACAAATGGCTAGGAAGTCTACAGGGGTGAGGAGAGCAACTACAGGCAGGCATATATATTTTGTAGTGCTGTATTCTTTACTATTTAAACTGGATCTCGGTCACATAAACTTTTCTTTTTCCCAAATATATTGAGATTATAATATTTTATGATGTATTTTGTTTCTTTTAAAATCTAAATAAAATAAATCCAATAAAAAGTAAGTCAGAGTTTCTATTCATTTTAATTAATTTTGGTCAGAGGACAGATTGCAGGGGTCTGCTGTCTCCTTCCGCCATGTGGGTCCTGGGAATCAAACATCTGTCAGACTTAAGGGCAAGTGTCCTTACTCACTGAACCACATCATTGGCCAGAGTCTGAGTTACATGGGGAGTCATTCTCTTAACTTTCTAAGTTATTTCCTTTCCATGCAATGGCCATATCTCTCTAAAGAAACACAAAACTTTGAATAAAAATAGTCAAAAAGATGCAAAGATGACTTAAAAGTTCCTTACAATTACTTTGGTTTCTGATAATTTCTTTCTACTTTCTACCAGAAAGGATAGTTCTGCTTTGTTAGAAAACTCTACTGAATGCACACAAGATGCAAAATAGTTAGCCCTAACTTCTCTGAAATATAAAAAGATAGTTTGGAACTAAATAACAGTAAGTTATTTTATTGCATAATTACTGTGTATGAGTAAAGCCATTAACCAAAGTTGTATAGCACCTAAAATTCTAGATAAAGTAACACAGCTAAATATTCTAAATCCCACTTTTAAAGTAGTTTGCAAACAAACAAACAAGCAAAAAAATTCCACTCTCAGCCCAAGATCCCGAGTATCAAATGTATAGCTTGTATACAGTATTGGCCTGTCCTAATTCCTGGCAAGGCAACAATAAGATGCGAGCTGCTTAGCTGATTTCTAACTTGCCCTGGGGAGGAAGTGGAAGGCAGAGTTGCATGCAAGCACTTTCCAGTGATGTCTGCTCCTTGGGCCTCTGAAGATGACCATGGACTGTATCCAAAGTGACTCTGAATTGCATGTTTCTTCTGTGTAAATGTGAGAATATAAAACCCACTAGGAAGCACCTCAAAATTTTCCCAAATGAAATTTAATAACTTTAAAAAGAAGAATTTTTTCAAGTACGAAGTTTTCAAACATTTGAAGTGAGAATGAAAGTCCATTACAGCATATGTGAATGTTGTTGAGATACACACTTAAAACTTGTCAATCCAGAACTTAGTTTCTAAGCACAGGAATCCTAAAGACTATTTGTGAATATGCATCAATGATACAATTTAATGTTAAAAAATAAATAAAAACTAATAAATTTTAAAGGGTTTTCAAATTGAGAACTAATGACCTCACGATGAGCGAAACAAATCTAATAAATTTGTGGCAGCCATGCCATGAATGGTGCTCAAATACTGAAGTGTTTTTATGTCACAGGAAAACTGCCCGTGGGAAACATGACTGAATTTTTAGTTTACTGTTATTTAGAATAGATGGCATTGTAGAACACTGAATTACATGAAATCAAGTGAGCTGAAGACACTATCTTTCAAACTTTGTGTGAACACTCGCTCATACCACCAGTGCAGTTCCTCAAGAAGAAGAGCTCTGTTGTAGTCAATCTGCTTTCTAGGGGAGAGGTTTTGCCATTGATAAAGAGATGCAGGCAGATATAGCCCTTAATCTGACTTCAGACGTGTTTCCTTCAACACTACATTTACTTAATCTAAGGAATCTTGACTCCAGGGAAGCAACAATCTCTAAAAGGAGGCAATCTCAAGCATTGAGCAACAGAGCCAGTTTCAGAAACAAGAAAATTTGGCAATTTCTCAGAAAGCTTGTGTTCTCAAAATCAGCACCCAAATGTTAGAAAAAGGGAAACAATGGGATGGTTTGCAAGCTGTGCCGACTTCCGTCCAGATTAGAGCAACAGTGGCAGGCTATATGGAATCACAAGGCTTGGGGCTGGCCCTCTGTATGCTATCTAGTTTGCTAAACCAATCATTGACAGAGATAAAGACTTGGTCCTTTGGTTTGTAAGTAAGTCTCAAGGACAGCCTTTGATGAAGTTTCTTTCTAGATCTGAAGGTTCAAGATAACCTTGAGATACATTGCTCAAATTATTTTATTCCCAAAGATAAAACGGTAAAGCTTATAGCTCAATTTAACATCAGTGAATTATTTGATTTGAAACTATCCAGACCCCACTCATTCCTATGGGGATGAAAAGTATCTCGACATGGGTTTCAGCTGTCTTGGTACACCAGGTTCTTGAGTTGAACAGTGGACTTTTTATCAGATTTGGAAGTCCATAACAGCAAGTTTGGGGGGGGGGCTGCCTGGGTACATGAGAGGAGGCTCAGAAAGCTGAAGCACTTTCCCTAGGGCCAAATAGAAAGCCTCACCTGGATGAGTCTGCCCAGCTTGCTCCCAGTCTCTGCTGTCTTAGAGGTCCATTTCAAAGTCTCCGTTTTTGTTTGTTTGTTTTTGTTTTTCCATTTTAAAAGAAAGCACAAAGGATGACCCCGGAAAAGTCAAAGGCAGGGTCCCCCAAAGCTGGGATCCCACACCACACCATCTGCATAGCCATTCAGGAAGGCCCTAAGTAGGGAAGAAAATGAGACCTTTCCCCCTCTCTCTAGCCAGCTGCCTCACCCTAAGCTGTGGGCAAGCAACTACTATTTATACTGAATCACATTTCCTCCTTCCTTTGCTGGGGACTAATAAAGAGCATTTTGAATATTTCTTTTACTTTCCTGCCCCACCTTAATTATCTTTCTCTTAATCTCAGGAGTGCAGCCCTTTAACTTGGGTGCAGGGAACAGCAAGGTGTGGGGAGGGGAGCAAGGAAATAGGCACTCAGATTTTGCTTTGATTACTGTCTCAAGTCCTGTAATAAAAGATCTCACTCCAATGCAATATGTTTTGGAAATATAGTTAAGAGGAATATATATTGTTTTAAAGGTACATTTTAAGTACTGACTGAAAGGTAAATATCAGAATGGAAGACCTGTTTAATATAACATTTTTAAAAACCCTTTTTAGTATTCTATGGCATCTGTGACCTGCTAAAATCTAATTATTTCTCTAATACTCAGTGGAATTGTCCAAGAAGATGTGGTAGAGTTTCTAACTGGTGCGTTAAGGATCTGGCCTGACTTCACAGAATTCCAGAGAGCTGAATGTGCACTCTATATTTTATTAACAGTGCAGAGGCTCATGCGTAGATGCAGCAATGATGTGCCCTGATATGTATCACTACCTGTTGACAGAAAAAAAAAGAAAAGTGGGCTAGACTCAAGGGTCTACAAACAGAAAAATCCTTCAAAGATATTTTGGCAACTTTAACAGAAACTCTGGGGGGAAAAAAGGAGAGAAAGAGTAGCTTCAAATCTACATATTTATAAAACATGCCCAAGTTTCAAATTTCAGTATGCCAAATCTCCAACCTAAAGACCTTTGTTTTCTTTGGGAGGTGCCTCTCTGTTTTTAGAAGGGTCCCCCACTCCTAGAGGGAGAGCAGTTCACCAGCTTGTCTCCCAATTTTTATACACAGCCCTGGAGTGAGAATCTATTCAAGTTTAAACAAATGGGAGTGCAGGAGCTTCAAGGAAGAGGCTTCCCCTCCCTGGAACACTGTGCTAATGGGGAATGGAAGGAATATGCACATCCAGTGAAAGGTAGGGCTCCCAAAGGCCCAGTGTATATAGCTTAAGGATATGCTGACACTGGAAAAGCCAGAAGAGAGAGCAGAAGAAACTGCATCATTGCTGACAAGTGACTCTCCCAAGCTTTACCTGAAGCCATTTGGTACAGTGGAAGTTATTACTTAAGCCCATCCATTCCAGCTGTTGATTGGGCACTACAGCTAGGCTTTCAGTGACTTGCAATCCAGAGAGTCTCAAGTGATAGCAGGTCAAGATGCTTACCATACCAAAGCCTTTTCTTCCCCCTGGAACTGTAAAGATTTTATTCTCATCGCTAGCCTCAAGGGACGGACGATCATCAGCAATGTTTCTAACCTAAATAACTTTGATGTGTCCCTAAGATTTAATCTCAAAATATCACAGGCGAAGGTGGTTTGGGATCATCTACAGTAGCAGAGTCTTTTACAAGGCAGTCAATGAGGCTCTGTGATGAGGAAGAACGAGATAGCCTAGGTATAGGCTAGTTAGGAGACCTGGGTGGAATGATCCCTGTGCAAAAGTGATCTGCAAGAGGGCGGGGCACTTTTTATTTTTCCACCTGGATACACAAGAAAATGGCAGGGCCCAGAAAACCTGATTCCAAATGTAATGTCCCCTCATTTTGACAAAGGAACACCTCTTCTCACAGAGAAAAACACAAATTCCTGATGGGGCAAGTTGCAACTGTCCCCAGGCTCTAAACCTAGGATGTTATCCAAGCGGTCCATTTCTAGTCTGGTGGTTTCCTTTCTGAAACACATTTTCCCAGGAACAATGTTAGATTTGTGGACCATCTTACAAAACAGAAGGAAATGCAAAGTAACAACAAATATCTTTCACCCAAAAGGTCTTATAGGGCTCAACTAGATTTTTAGGTGCTGGGAACACGAAGTCCTGTGATATAAGAAGACAGGAACCAATCTTCTGCCTCCACTGCACTCCCATTAGCATGGCACAGCACTCTGCCTACAGAACAACTCCAAGAGAAATGTGAAACCTGTAAAAGCCACGTTATTGGCCTCGTCCTACCAACACTGAATAACACTTCTTTTTTCCCCCGTGCCCAAATGCCCCATCTTAGTAAGAGCAGCTATGACTTTGCTAGGCAGTTACTATGAGTCATGCTCTGAGCTAATAAACTCAGAAACATTAAGTGATTTGTCTATAGTCATGTGGCAGAGCCCAAGAGAGAGCCCAGATCAATGGAAGACTATGAAGCCCATATGTTTAGCCTCAGCTGCCCTCCACACCACACACATACTTTGAGTTCGTCCTGCTGTGAGACTCCAGTCCCGCCCTGCCCTTCACATTACAGCCTACAGGGTATCATAAGGAAAGCTGATTAGTCTCCCCCTCCTTCAACAGGACAACCATCCCTTTCTTGTTAGTCTCCTTTAGGATACATAGTAGGAAAGAAATCTGAACTAACTCTCGACATTTTAACCTTGCTAGAGGTGGTGCACAAAGTAGTTACGTGAGCACGTGACAAAGTAAGTTCACCTGAAACTAGCAGAGTTTCAGGGGTCTGGTAATAGCAGGAATTGGACACACCCACCCACCTCTGAGCTTGCCCCACAGTGTATATGTCTAGCACCTGTGAGAATGCTAAGCCTGAAGACTGGAGTTTGGACTCTGGCATTTACATGGTGGAAGCAAAAAATTGATTCCTGTAAATTGCCTTCTGATCTCCACACTTATATCATAACATGTGTGTGTCTGTGTGTTTTCTCCTAACCCCCACATACAAACAAGTACATGTAATTTAAAATTAAAAAGAGCTTACATGTTTGTAAAAGGGAAGATGACAATGAAGGTTCTATTAAGACTTGCCTCTAAAGTTACATTCTTGACAATCTCTTGCATGCTGCTGCATTTTAATTCACAGCTTGGGGGGCTGCAGAATACATAATTGGTATTCAATAAATTCTTGCTGCCTTTATTTCCCAGGAGATGAAAGCAAAGCACAGAGCAGGTAATGTGAGGTCATATGACAAATGGCAGCCTAGGGAATGAAATCCCCAGAGCACCCAGCTCCCAGGCCAGCCTGCTTTCCTTTAGATACCTAGAACCCAAATTGCCCATTTATCTTCCCTTTTTGTTGAAGCCTTTCAGGCAGCTGAATGTAGACAGAACTGATTAAACATGTATATAAGCCCACAGGAATTTGGTCAGGCAAAAATTTCCTTTTTAAATAGAATCAACTCTCATCAGAAAATGGCTTCTAGAAAGAACTATTTCAAGAAATAATTTAATCCAGGTGTTTGATTTGCAGTAACTGAAAACAACCCATCTATTCCTGAGAGGTTATCAGTAACTCTCCTACTTTCCTTTTCTCCCCCCCCAAAAAAAGCAGCAGCCACCTCTGAGCTTAACCTGCACTACCTAACCCTTCTCAGAAACTGGTTTTTCAATGGATGTTAAAATGCTAAAAGTCCTACTTTCAACCTCTGGGTCAGTCCTCAGTAGTCAGCAAAAGAGAAAGAGCAATCGTAGAACAATAGGTGTCAACGCATCTCTTGTCAAGGGTTCCCTTCACCTTCCACTCGGTTAGCTCCCAAGCTTGGAGGGGAATGCCAAAGGTCAAACAGCTGCCAGACACACGTATAAACTAAATGAAGCTTACAAGGGAACGACAACATACTCCTGAGACAGACAACTAGCCTTCAGAGACAAACAGAAAATTTCCCAGAATGCATAAAGTCATAAGCTTGAAAGAATCAAGCAAATAAAGTCATTAAAGGAAATGGCCATTTGGGTAAATATAGAAACAAGACCCTTCATTTAAATCCACTGCCTTAGGGGGAAATGCACAAGTCCAAAGCAGATGTTGACCAAACATCAGAAAACTGATGACAAAGGTATACCTGGAAATTAAAGGCTTAAAACCCCGTTAACGAGGCCAAGAAATCTCAGTGTCTTGCAACTGTCAATATTTATTCCAGTACTCCAGTTAAAAAATTTAATCCTGGCAAAACCATCTCTAACAGATATTCTAAGATGATGGTGTCTGAACCCATGTTCATGGTAGCAAAGAGCATAAGAAAAAGATTCTAGTTAGTCTTAAACCTTTCTATTTTAGGGAACTCTCTTAAATATAAGTAATTATATCAACTTAGTTCTAAAGTAGAGGTGTGCACTTAGGCACACACGTAAGTGGTCTCTCTGGTAGTAGGTGAAACCTGCTTCCTTATGTAAACATTCATATGAGAAGGAAACCCTTTCTACTTCCCAGAAAGACTGCTTCCTTCAATATTTTTATCTTACTCCTATTCCCATTTCCTTTCTTGTATGTAAATCATCATTTGAACCAGGTTGCTATCCATTGACCAAATAAATATCAGTTGGGATTGCCATCCTCCATTTTCCACAGTTCTAAAACTACTGTAGCATAAGGAAAATAAGCTGGCTTCTATTAACTTATCTTCAGTACAGATGGCTTGGACAGGAGACACCTGTTCCTCTATTGTGATCTTGCAAATATCCTTCTCGCACGCTTGTGTCTTTTTCTGAGTGTGCTACCACTACCTAGTAGTAGTAAACTTTAGGGTATGCTTAGAGTCTGAGGGGCTGCCTATAAACCAAATGGCATCTGGGCTTTGGCAAGCTGGACGGCTCATTTCGGCTTCTCTCACCCCCTCTAGCGTTGGTAAAGCTCATCTGTCTGACTATCCAGTTACCTCACTGAACAAGAGCCGGGCTAAGTCCTGCCCACCTATGACATCACCCCCTTCCTCAACCACTGCGAGGTGAAGCTTTAAACTTCAGACTTGGAGGTGGGCTGCGCGCAGTCAACTGGATGCTCTCGCGCGCAGTCCTCAGCGCAGGAGTGATCTGAAGCGGGACCGGCTTAGGCTGCAGTTGCTGTGGCTTTGTGTGCACTGGATGCCGCGCTCCGCAGACAGGGGAGGATTTTTACTTCAACTCACGGGCAATGGAATTACAGCGGTAGCAGCAGGGTATAAAGGATTGCTTTCCCCCCGCCCCCGTCTTCCTGGTAAGTGTTTTCTATGCTTTTTCTTATCATTGTCCCAGAAACTTCGCTCACTGTTACTCTTTAGAAAGAAATGACTTACTGGGTTCCATGAGGAATCCAAGTAGCCACCTTTGCTCCGTCAGCAAGACTAGCAAAGATGTGCGTGCAAGCCAGCTAGGGAAAGTCTGCCTAAATAGCCAAATGTGAGAAGTTTCTTACAACCTTATAGCATTAAGAATAATAATAAATAGCTCCCCTCTGTTTCAAGCAATTGCTATCGGCTCAAAGCTTTACGGAAAACTGGAAGCTGGAAAGTTGAGTGTTTAAGATAGAGTAGGAGGCAGATTTTTTTTTCTCCTCTACAAAAGCGAAAGGTCGCTAACTTGGTGTGGACTGTATGTGTGGTATGATCACCAATCGCTGTTATAACTGTGAAAGAAAATGGATAATCCCTCAGCCCATGAGTACGCAGTACATGGAAAGCATACATCTTGCTCCCAGCCAGCAAGCTGCCCTGGGAGAGAACAAGATGCCTCCGTGGAGGATTAACAGCTACACCTAGATCTGAACGCTTGCACTGCTTATGCTGCCACAGCTCCTTCAGGCATTTCAGGCTCGGGAATCTCAACTAGTAAATTCAACTCAGAGTCTCGGGCCAAACCATATTCCCAGTCTAGGAGAATGCCAAAATCAGTCCATCGCTTGGGCAAGTGTAGAATGTGACCAGCATAGTAACTGGGTAAGTCCACTCAGAAAAACTAACAAAGATCACCCTGGAAGCTGGTGCTTGATGTATGCAGTGAGGGTAGCCAGGGAGCAAAGCCTAGAGTCATCGTCAAATGCCAAAGGCTGAGTGGCCCTTCACTTGCAGCTCACTGTGGGAAATCTTATATTGAAACAAATGCATGTAGACTATAAAGCTTCCAAAAGGTATCTGCTGAAAAATAAGGTGTTTTGCATGAATTATGTCTGAAACAAAATGGTTGCATAAAGGTAAAGAGTGCAACAGGCCCATCTTTTCTCAACATTGGGAGGGGGGTTTATTTATTTAGACTTAAAAGGGAATTGAAAATATTGGCATTTTTCAATTAGAAAATCAAATGATTTTAATGATTAGTTATTTTAATTGCTCTCAGTAAATCTATGCCTCAAAATGCACATGTTGGCTATGTGATTAGGATGAAATAACATGATTAAAGCCATGAAAAGTGCTTTAGCTGTAGCGATTCCTTCATTCATCCCTAACTGCATGAGAATACCCTGACCAGCGTAAACAGAAAAGGATGAACCTGTCCACTCTCAGGCTAGAATCACTTAAGCTTGACTCAGACTGACAGGTGACTGACACCTATCTCTTTGAAAATGAGTGAAGAAATTAATCCTTTAAAAGTATAACAAAAATATTATTACTAAAATATTAGCAATCATAGTGTGTTATGACTATGCAAAGATTGGTTATACAACTTAGCTTCAAATATATGTGTATATGGATATACATACATACATACAATTATATATTTGTCACCCTAAAATGAAGACAAGGGTTAAAAATGTCAGTGCATGTGTTTAAATTTGAAAAAAATCACTTTATTCTTCTAATAGAGAACTCCCAAAGGTCAGAAAAGATATTAGCAAATGAATAAACATAATGAATTCATTAATAGGGTATTCCAATAGTAGCATTGATTGGTTATTAATTGGGCTTTTTGTTTCTCTGCACCCCCCTTTTAAAATTGATTCTGGTTTGGTTTGAATGCCCAATTAAACAATTTCTGAATCTAATGTTTACAAAATATATAACTGGGCAGCAAATAAAGTTTTTACAAAAATTTAAAAAGATTACAAAACAAAACAGAAAATTTGTCATAACTAAATGTGGCAGCTAATAGAAGCTATGTTTCTTTTGCTTTCAAGTGTTAATTAAGGAGTCTCCGATTCTATCAAAACTTTTCAGAGCTAAATGAAGCGGTGTGAAATAAATTTGGTTGAAATCTTGTGGCTGTCAGACTTTGTTAGAGAGCTATTAATTATCTTTACCCCAGTTTCTTCTCTGTCTATATTGCCCAATCAAATAGAAACTCTAATTATACTCAGTGTCTCCTGCCTAGGGACACAAGACCCTAATGAACGTTCAGTCCCTCCAGATGAAAAATACAATTATCAGCTTTAAACATGCAAGCGCAAGCAATGCAGATTTTCCCCTGTGCTTTTCTTGGCCACACATCCCAAGGCTTTCTCCTCTCTCTATCTTGGTTATTTTGAACAATTTAAAACCTAACAGATATTAGTGGCTGAAGGAAGGTATACGCCTTATTTTAATATTATATGAATGTTTCTTTCTTGTACTTTAGTTACGATCAGTTTATGTTCATATGAATGTTAAATTAAATCTGGTCATTTAAAAATATTTAGTTGAGAGTTGCCATTTCAGTTGGTCTCAGCCCTCTTCCCTTTTAAAGGTGGGTGGGTGGGCTGCACAACAAAGAACGTGATTAATGGCAAAACCTAAAGCTAACTTAAAAATTCTGAATAAACCCTTTCTATATTCTCTTATTCATACCGATTCTGTAAAAAGGCATTATAAATAGTTGTTTCATGTAAATTAGGAGCACCATAAATAAAGTCAGGGAGGGAAATAGGATTCCGTGAATTTTCAAAAGCCTTGACTCCTCCCCCTTCTCTCCCAGTTCCCC
>LOJH01014330.1:0-13292 GCA_001685095.1 Ellobius talpinus | reverse complement strand
ACCCCCACCTTTTGCCCTAGAGGCCTTCACTGTTCTCAACGGGAGGCTTTGTTGTAATTAAACCAGGGAAAGACTGGCCAGCAGCAGCCTACATCTGACTTGCGGCTTCTGCAAGCAGTGTTCTGGTAGAGTGTACCACCCCCCAGCGGGCAAAACTCAACAGTAAATCTCTCAGCAATATCTGCGCTCAGAACGACATACTCTCCTCAGAGCAGAAAAGGGATATTTCTTGGCTTCTTCTAACATGCCTCCGCTACAGGTTTTCCAAAAGTCAACAAACCGATTTCCAACCAAGAGATGGTTGGTTAGCAAACTGTTTTCCGGGAAAGGACCCTTCCTTTTAAAAAACAAATTAGGTATATTCCTTTCACAAAGCACTTTCGAAATACAGATCAACGTCACTAAATTTGTCTAAACATCACAATGATATAGACAGTTTTGAAAGCCACCTTATACTTCAGAAGAGGGACCTTTCAGGACTTAAGTTTTATCCATTAGCAAGAATCCACGGAATAGATGTTAAGGAGAAATGCATGAAATATAATTTAGTCAATAGGTAACGTGCCTTTGCTTTGCATAGTCTGTCTCCCACCCCAAAATTAAGTGTCAGGAATGTATGACCAGCTCTTTCCAGGTATTAGTTCACTCAAAGGAGGAGAGCAAAAATTGCTTTCACTTGATGAGACAATGACAGCTTTTGTTCTTTCGCTTCACGTGCACAAGTTGCCGTGGCAACTTTGAAGAGAACACCCGCAGACCACGTCTGGTTAAGCACCACTTTTTAAAGTATGGATTAATCAGCTTTACGTGCTGTTGGTTTTCCTCCTCTTAATCTAGTTTAAATCAGTAAATATCTCATGCAGACATGAAGAAGCAATGTGTTTTATGATTTTAGATGGTCTCCCTAACCGAACAGAGATTGTCACACCGTCGACTCAAAGAAATAGTCGTCCAACTAGCACATGGCAATCTAAAGGCTAGGAAGGTAAAGCAGGTTGGACTCGCACCCTGGAAGCAAAATGTTAGACGTGCAGTGTCAGTGTTTCTGGTGTAATACAGGCAGGCATACTTTCCAGTACAGCTACACAAACGTCAGCACAAACTTGAAGCACACCCTGGGCCTCCAGCCCTGGGCCACTCAGCCCCACTCTCAGTTGTCCCCTCCTTCATCTGGGTCTTAGGTCTCTAATTCATTTAGCCTGGCGTGAATATCGTGAAGGAAGAGCCTGTGGTGTGATAAAAGGGAACACCCCATCTTTTTGTCTTAAAGATGCTTCATTTCCCTTTACACACAAACTAAATGAAGCAAAGGCAGAACTAAGATTCATTTATAACAAACTCGGTGGGGAAATCCTTTTCTGCTTTGGAACATTTTATCCCCTGTTGTGTATAAATAAAACAAAACCTTCCTCGTGTCAGAAGAGTCTGGACAAAACCAAGTGTGAAAAGGCATGCTTGCTTCCCTGCCTCTCAGCAAACCCTGCAGACTTAGGAGTCTCAGGAGGAGAGAGAGAGGGCCTTTGGCTTGCCTGCATTAAACAAAGGAATTGGGACCTTCCTGAAATCTGATGATTGTGGAAAATATAACTACCACACAGGATGTGTAGAGAGCATTTGCTGTCACTCTTAACTAACCTGATGGAGTCCAGTTTTCCAGCTTCACCATGTATACAGCTCGCTTGAAATGCCGTTTCTTGCTGCAGAATCGTTGCAATTCACAGGTTGCTCATTAGGTGAGCTCTTTTCCCCTTCATAAATAAACAGCTTCCCCAGTACGTGAGATGCTGCTGTGTAGATCCCAGTTAGCTAGAAACACTCACAAACATGGACAGGCTTGCTGAAGCATGGATTTTCTTCAATGTCAAGGTTTTACTTAAAATAATGCAGCCAACTTTGATTGCGAATTCTAAATGCCATCTTATTTTTAAAATTAATATTTTTAAAAAGTTTCTGCCATTAAGAAATCACTCTGTGAGGCAAACCAATAAATCAGATCTCAAATCTCACATTAACTTGAGGTAGATTTTCTTCAGAGTGTACTGGTCAAACAAGTTATATCAAAAGCAACTTGAGTAAAAGGCAGAAAAAGGTGTGGGAAGTTCGTTATCGTCACATGCCTTACTTTAAGCTAAATTATATCCTTAAAATCTAAGAAATACCTCCTCATTCAAATGCTTTCTCCAATAGAAATCCTGTAAACATGTACATTGCATCAAGTTCTTGATTTTACTTAAAAGTTGGTGTCTTATTGAGAAACAACTTACTAATATGTATTAGTTTTCATAAAGTATCTCCAAAGAATAGCATCTTTATCTATTCATGTGCTTTCTTTGATATATTAGGGAAAAAATTAAGAGACTTTAGACTGGGTTGGGCTTATAAACCATGATTTTTTTTTAACTTTGAAAAGATACAATCAAAAGATGACTCGGAAATCTGCTTCACCAGTAAGGTGAGCGTGCTTTTCCTTTAGCTGGGGTTTAAGTGTTACATCCGTAACGATGCCATTAACAATACTTTTAGAACACATCACTAAGTATCAGAGCCCCGTTTACGTTATCCCCCATTACCCCAGTAGCAATGTTTTCCTAGAGCATCGACTGCTTTCTGTTTAGAAGAGATGGCCTTTTTCAAGCCCAGGCACACAGCAGGATCTGAAGCCAGGGCTGAAGCGCTGGCCATGGGGCCCATTGGCAGTGCTGGTCATTTTGCTTTTCATCATTCACGTTCAGCTACATGGTCAATGTCTGTGACTATGGGAATCCAGCTCAGAAACCAAGTGTAGGTACGGGAGTTGGATTGCTTATAATACAGAGACCATTATGACTTTAATTATGCCAAAAATCCCTAGTAAGCACTACAACTTAAAATATGAAGAGGGTATAAATTCATATAAAACGCAGTCAAGCATAAGCTGAACAGTTTTGACCTGAAAGCGGCAGGGGCAAGTGAGAGGAACTATATGCAGTATCTATTTGTAAGACTAGCCTTTTCGAAGAAAACAGATGTGTTTATGCTTTTGCTTTTAGTTTTCATGAAATCTGGGGAGAAATGAATTCTTCTCATGATTTAGTGAGGCTGAAGGTTTTCTGTCAATTCACACTGAACGTTCGTATGAACAGCGGATGTTGAGCTTGTATATCAAACACCAGTGATAGCAATTTCCTAAGTGTAAACCAGGTAAATGGAATTAATCTGTGTTTCCACATTAGCATATTTTTCATATTTAATCTGTCCTCTGAAGTATGCCTTGCCTTACTGCCCCTGGAACATAAGAACTGCTTGACAATCGGTCATTTCATACAGGTTCTCACTTGTTATTTTCATAGCAGTTTTAAATTAGTTTTTAATGCAATTTAACTGAAGCTATTTTCTCCTTGACTTAAAATAACATTATTTTATATGTTGGATCATTTTCAAGGCTAGAAAACATTTACAGCAAAAGTAACTTTATAGTTATAATTTTGGCAGTTTTGTTTTCCCACACTCACACACTTAGAAGGCAACATTTTATAAGCAAATACACTATTGAAATCCAGTAATAATGGGAAAGCCCTCACATTAAACATAAACCGTTTAAACTTTCCTCTGCAGGCAATTTGCTGTATTCATGAGTCTGCTTTCTCCACTTGCCGCCACTATTTTCAGGTTGCTTAAATTTGTGGAAAAAAGTGTATATTTGCCATTTTCAAGTTTGTTTATTATTAATATAATCTATGACAGCATTTGTGTCTAGTGACAAACTAAAAGAAATGAGACTTTTGCAACAAAAGATAGAAACATGAATTGTGGCCTTGGTTAACATACACTCTCAGTAAATTCTGGAACAGATGCTATCCTTGTTGGATACTAGGTAGTAACTGGCAGAGAAGCAAATGATTCCTTCAGTCCTGAATCTCATGGTCAAATATTCCCATGTATCCAACTGTTCTTTATATGAGGAAGGTGCTGAATGGGTGATCCTGAGTAATGCATGCCACACTTATCCCCTTGTGCAACCTCCTAAAAGTCCTCATGAATGTTCTATCAGGATAACAGGCAGAGCTGTCAACAGCTCAATGACTGGTCTTTTTAAGTAAGTCTTAAGTTTTTCTTTGGAAATGAAAACTACACATTGTGGGGGTTGGCATGTTCGTGTTTAAACCGAGAAAAAAAAGATACCTCATGTTGTCATTCTAACTAAATGACCAATGTACAGAGATGGAACAAAACAATGACCTTCCTATTTACAATACAATATTTTTTGAAGCTCCAAGTATTAAGAGGAACTTGCAGTAGTATTCCCTTTTTAAAAGCACAGTTTAAAAGTCCTAACTGTGACTTGAACATCTATGCTCCCAAATGAGCAAGAACACACATCCTAAAATTTCCAGCTACAGGAGAGTCCCGTAGGAAGGTGAGGGTGCCCACATTCTTTAGCTAGGAAAAGGGAAGCACCAAACTGGGCACTGAGCAAATGAAAAGAAGAGCTCTAATGCAATGTGTTTCTGACATTTTAAATGGTAGATAGTGTGATTTGTAAAACCATGTTCAGAAAGTACAGAGACATCACAGTGTTTCCACCAAAACCTTCGCCATTATTTCCTGTATTTGGCATGTTCTTCTTTTAAAACATTGTATACCAGGGCATCCAAAAAGTGTATTCTAACACATTAGCCTGAATTTATTTGAAAGGGTCTTACTCCTTCTTAAGTGAAATTTTGCCTTGTGTTTGAATCAGTGTGACACTAAGAATCACTTAACAATGGGAGCTATCAGTCGGATGACAATCTCATCTTTGGCTCCGACTTAATTTATATAGTTAAGTGGGAAACACAAACACAAAGAGAGCAGTCTACCACTTCCACCAGCTGTTATGATGAAAGATGTGTTGCTTAAAAGAAACAATTGCTGTTAAACCACTAGGAAAGTTCTCTAGTGGGTTAATTTTCACTGTTAATGGTATTACTTCCCCTCCCCCTTCCACAGGAGGTGCTCAATCCTGGCCTATTTTCAGGAAGAGAAATACAAAGGAAATTTAGTATGCTTCCTTCTCTTTCCATGAAGACTGTTTGCGTTGTTTCCCTTGCTTCTTAAAAGAGACTCCACCCATCCCAGTGAAACGTGACTAAAACAGAATTTCTGAGAAAGCAGCAAGAAGTAGAAGAAGAAATAGCTCTTTCACAGCAGGTAATCACACCTCAGGATGTAGCTACTGTACAGTTTATATTTGGATAATCCTGGGGGAGAATAAAGGTAGGGGGTAACTGCCTGGAAAACCCATTACTGCACAGGTCTTAGTATCATGAATGGCTTTCTTCATGAGGATCTGAAGTTACTATCTCTGACCACATTGCACAGAAGAGCCAGTAAGAATTTCAAAGAGGGCAGTTTCCACTGAGGGACTTAAGCAACACAAAGGAGCCACCACACTGAAACTATCAGAGAGGAAAAAAAAATTAGGAAGTCATGTGTCCTACATAGTAACCGGAAGCTGAGTTGTTTCTGGCCCCTACTTTAATGAGCTTGCCCACCATGCTGAACCACAGCTGGAATGTTCATTGGCAGCAGCAAACCTGACCCAGAGCTGTGTGTGGCATAGAATTACTTGAATAAGCAGTGAAGCTCATTTCCAAGGACTAAAGAGTTTTAAAGTCCCAGCCCCTCACCAAGAAAGTAACATATGTGCATTGGACGTAAAATTACTTAACATCATTCAATAAGGTAGGAAAAAGCATTAAGCTATTTTATTTTCTTGCCTAAAGTTATAAAGGCTGAACAATACCTAGAGGTGAAGAAGGGAACAACACACAGTATATCCACATAAATCTGTAAGTCTCCAGCCCACAGGGAAACTTGAACCATTCTAGCTGAGAATTTGAAGACAGATAAGTGCAGTGTTAAAACACGTGGTGAGACTGAAAACAACAAAACCTGGACCAAGTTATCAAAGCACACAATATGAACTGTAGCGAAGTAGGGACTGAGACAAAGAAAGGGAAGCGGGGAATGGAACTGTCCACATACACCAACTGGACTCTTGAGCTGTACAATTCTTTCCCTACAGTATTCTTTCCTACTCCTTTTTTCAGAAATGCCTTTTAAACGATATTTAATATTAATGTTTAAGAACTATTAATAACCAATGCAAATGCTTGGCTTTACTGAGATTAAAGAACTCAGGGTGTGTGTATTTTATTATTACAGAAGAGTGTAAGCATAGATTACACATTTCTATACTTTTGTGATCATTTGCCAAAGGAGACCAAAATCACTGGCATATATATTATATTTAGTTATAACAAAGTATATTCCTCTAAGTCAGTTTCTATGAATATTAAAAAGTTAGAAATTTGATAATCTTCATGAGTCAATGAATCTGATATAAATTATAATTTAAAATATTTTTGATTATTTAATTATATTTAAATTTTTAAATAAAATGGATTTAAACATGATAGTTTTAAATTTGCACTCTAGAGATACTCAAGGTAAATAAATTATGAGTGTGTTTGTTTATAGACAGCAATGAATTCCTGGCATGCTCCTCTCCGAAAATTAAAATTGAAATTTGCTATTGATGATTTCCATTTCCACATCTGTTAAGACACTTCAGTATTCTGGCCTAATTATTTTCTATCATTTCTTACTCTGTTGTAGTAACAGAAGCTACCTGCTATTAAGACCTCAACACTGCTGACCATGATCAGTCCAGCCTGGAGCCTCTTCCTCATCGGAACTAAAATTGGACTGTTCTTCCAAGTGGCACCTCTGTCAGTTATGGCTAAATCCTGTCCATCTGTGTGTCGCTGTGATGCGGGTTTCATCTACTGTAACGATCGCTCTCTGACATCCATTCCAATGGGAATTCCGGAGGATGCTACAACACTCTACCTTCAGAACAATCAAATAAACAATGTTGGGATTCCTTCCGATTTGAAAAACTTGCTGAAAGTACAAAGAATATACCTATACCACAACAGTTTAGATGAATTTCCTACCAACCTTCCAAAGTACGTGAAAGAGTTACATTTGCAAGAGAATAACATCAGAACTATCACATATGATTCACTTTCGAAAATTCCGTACCTGGAAGAGTTACACTTGGATGATAACTCCGTTTCTGCAGTGAGCATTGAAGAGGGAGCATTTCGAGACAGCAACTATCTGCGACTGCTTTTTCTGTCCCGCAACCACCTTAGCACAATCCCCGGGGGCTTGCCCAGGACTATAGAAGAGTTACGCCTGGATGACAATCGCATATCAACTATCTCTTCGCCGTCACTTCACGGTCTCACAAGCCTGAAACGCCTGGTTTTAGATGGAAACTTATTGAACAACCACGGTTTGGGTGACAAAGTTTTCTTCAATTTAGTAAACTTAACAGAACTGTCTCTGGTACGGAATTCCTTGACAGCCGCACCTGTGAACCTTCCGGGTACAAGCCTGAGGAAGCTTTACCTTCAAGACAACCACATCAACCGGGTACCCCCACATGCTTTTTCCTATTTAAGGCAGCTGTATCGACTTGATATGTCCAATAATAACCTAAGCAATTTACCTCAGGGTATCTTTGATGATTTGGACAATATAACACAACTGATTCTCCGCAACAACCCCTGGTATTGTGGATGCAAGATGAAATGGGTACGGGACTGGTTACAGTCACTACCCGTGAAGGTCAACGTGCGTGGGCTTATGTGCCAAGCTCCAGAAAAGGTTCGTGGGATGGCTATCAAGGACCTCAGTGCGGACCTGTTTGATTGTAAAGACAGTGGGGTTGTGAGTACCATTCAGATCACCACTGCAATACCTAATACAGCATATCCTGCTCAAGGACAGTGGCCAGCTCCTGTGACCAAACAGCCAGATATTAAAAGCCCCAAGCTCATTAAGGATCAGAGAACTACAGGCAGCCCCGCACGAAAAACAATTTTAATTACTGTGAAGTCTGTCACCTCTGACACAATCCATATCTCCTGGAGACTTGCTTTGCCTATGACTGCTCTGCGACTCAGCTGGCTTAAACTGGGCCACAGCCCAGCGTTTGGATCTATAACAGAAACAATAGTAACAGGAGACCGCAGCGAATACTTGGTCACAGCCCTAGAACCTGACTCGCCCTATAGAGTATGCATGGTTCCCATGGAAACCAGTAACCTTTACCTGTTTGATGAAACCCCTGTTTGTATTGAGACCGAAACTGCCCCTCTTCGAATGTACAACCCCACAACCACCCTCAATCGAGAGCAAGAGAAAGAACCTTACAAAAATCCGAATTTACCTTTGGCGGCCATCATTGGTGGGGCCGTGGCCCTGGTAACCATCGCCCTCCTGGCTCTGGTGTGTTGGTATGTGCATAGAAATGGGTCGCTGTTCTCGCGGAACTGTGCGTACAGTAAAGGAAGGAGAAGAAAGGACGACTATGCAGAAGCTGGCACTAAGAAGGACAACTCCATCCTGGAAATCAGGGAAACTTCTTTTCAGATGCTCCCCATAAGCAGTGAACCCATCTCCAAGGAGGAGTTTGTAATACACACCATATTTCCTCCGAATGGGATGAATCTGTACAAAAACAACCACAGTGAGAGCAGTAGTAACCGAAGCTACAGAGACAGTGGGATCCCAGACTCGGACCACTCGCACTCATGATGCAGGAGGCCCCACGCCAGACTGCTTTAGGGTTTTTAAACCTAAGAAAGGTGATGGCGGGAACTCCGTTCTACTGCAAAACACTGGAAAAGAGACTGAGAAAAGCAATGTACTGTACATTTGCCATATAATTTATATTTAAGAACTTTTTATTAAAAGTTTCAGATTTCAGGTTGCTGCTGCGGTTGATGTAGTGGAGATGCCTGAACACAAGTCTATATTTTAGTATTTTTTAGTAATTTGTACTGTATTTTCCTTGCAGATATTGAAGTTATAAACCATTTACTTTGTGTTCTACTGAGTAAGATGACTTGTTGACTGTGAAAGTGAATTTTCTTGCTGTGTTGAACAATCAGGACTGCGTTCACATGAGATCCTTGTAGTATAAGCACAGGCCGTTTTTCACTTTGGTATTAATACAATGTAAAAAAAAAAAGAAACCTGGCTGAATGAGAAAATAAATTTCAAAAACTAGTTATGAAATAATGTTCCAACGATTAAATTTGTATTATCCCAGTGGTATTCAATAAATCAAAATATGTGACATAATGGGCAATATCAAAATATGTGACACAATGGGCAATATCAAAATATGTGACACAATGGGCAATATCAAACTTGCTGCACATTTCATTTTCCCCTAGGCAAATTAAGTATCCTTAGGAAAGTTAAGCCTATTTTCTGAACTGAATACAACAGCTGACATAAAAGCAATGTGAAGTCGGCTGCTAAAGCCACTGTCAGCAGAGCGTCAAGAACAACGGACTTCACAGGAACAATGACGCAAGTGCAGGGGGGCTGTGCACTTATAAAACCATGACAACTTAGGCTTGTGTAGTGCAATCAACGCATATACTAGAACTGCATCTTGATTTTTGCCTGTACCATCCATACTCTTGAAAAATGAATCCTAAACACAGAATTGTTAGTGTTTATGATGTTTTTATTACAAAAGATGTCTAAGAAAAATTGTCTGCATAGTTAAGAAGGTAGTGTAACCATCAGTAATTCCTCGGAGTGTTCCAGAGAAAGTAGTACTTTAAGTGAGAATTTCAAAGGAAAATAAACACTAGAAATCAAATTTAGATCTGGCTTATATGAGATGCTTTACCACTGTACATAAATATTCAATTTACTTTCACAATGGTGGAGAATACTGCCCATTACTGCCACGGGTTTCCAGATATTACACAATGGACTTGTAATGTAACATTCCTTTACAGCTTCCTACTGAATTGTGAGCTATAACTTGTTTAAAAACCATACCACTTTTTGTTGCCATGACTTTTTTTTTTCAACAACAACAACAAAAAAAACCAAAGTGCATTGTACGCCCTTTGGCCAGTCTTGTATGTGCCTTGATCAAACGCTACATGTATTCAGCTTTTGAAACTCGACAAATTTTTCATACTTCCTTAAATATGAAAAATTATGGTCTTATTGCTGAATAAAACTTAAGAAAAACACACAGAATAATTGTGCTTGCTTTTGGGACTATGTTACTATCACTAAAGGTAGAAAATTGCTAGCACGTTCATCCTAAACACCTCCCTGTATTTTTCTAGGCATAAAAATAAAAGTTGGGCTCAAATAAAGAAATAGCAGGGTCATGAGGTTGTGTATCATTTTTACTTCCAAGAGTCAGTGTTTTGTGGATAAATTTTTTTGGTTCCATTATACACTCAGTAGACGAAGAACTTACAATTGGTTCCAATGTCTTTTTCCTTTATGAGCACTGTTGCCACTGTCTGTGTTGATACTTTTTTAAGGTGGTCTTGCAAAAGCTGGTTTGTCTTTTAAATATTCTTTTGGGAGAGTGAGTTGGTATCAAAAGACCTGAAATCTGTTATCTACCCCTCAATAGGTATGTAGTCAAACCAAATAGCCTCGTGGCTCCCTTCTGTCCATCGTATAGAGCACTAAAACAGAAGCATGAGGTCATTGTGAGTCTCAGAGGGGCTCATGTGATGGTACATCACAGACCCCGGCAGAGCATTCGCTTCTACTGTTCTGGCCAAGGAACTCTACAGCACTCCAAGAGGTTTGCTAGGCACCACTGCTCCCTGTTGATCTACGAACAGCGCTGAAGCCTTACCTCCTATGTATTTGATAGCTTCAAAATATTACCCAACAATTTATCTTTCAACTTCTTGCTACAGAGGATGTTCATTTTCTATGAATGACTGAAAAGTACATTTAACACTAAATATTTTCAGGGTTTTGCTTTGTTTTGGTTTTTGTTTGTTTGTTTTTTCGAGACAGGGTTTCTCTGTAGCTTTGAAGCCTGTCCTGGAACTAGCTCTTGTCGACCAGGCTGGTCTCAAACTCACAGAGATCTGCCTGCCTCTACCTCCCAAGTTCTGGTATTAAAGGCAACATTTTCTAAAGAATGTTTGACTTAGGTTCTCAAAGTTTTGAAGGGTTCAACTTTACAATTCTGTGAATTCAGAGAAAGAACTAGGTAGTTTATGAAGTCCCAATAAACTTATGGCTTATAAAAAGTGAAAAATGGAGTATATCAACTATTTTCCAATTAGCAAAACTTGAATAAGCACAGAAAATCTTGTCTGTTTTAGTATACCCCTTTTTATTACTTCATCTAAAAGAAATCCAAACATGTTCTACATAAACAAATATACAGTATCAAGTCGATAAAAGCTTACTATTTACTTAGCTTCAGCCTCCACTTTCAAAGGCAAGAGATTAACAAGTTATACATGTGCTTCTAAGTGCCCTGTATAATATGTTCACCCTGGTTTTTTGCTAGTAAACTAAGTTCTGTGTCAAGTACTAATGAAATAATAACAAAATAATTTGAATCTTGAATATATAGACTATATATATTTAACAAGAACATAACTTAGAGAACTAGAAAAAAGTTAAAAAGAAAAAAAATCACTCCCTTGTAAAATACTTTCAAGATCTGAAATTGATTTTAGTCAGGGAAACTAGTAAACAATGCTCTCCTAACCACAGTTTCTAACTGAATTACATTTTAGGGCTTCACGAAACAGGACAGTTCCATGAGGAATCCCTATAGATCTGCTGATGCTCTAAAGCCCCTTACAGGGTGGGTGTTGAAGGAACCCATCTAACACTGAGCTATTTTAATATCTGTTGCTCAAAATAATAATGATGTTCAACATTCCTTTCTCCTACTTAGCATGACTAGTATATGTTAATTTAGCACAGTCTTGAAATTATAATTACTGTACCCTTTAACTGGAGATTCATGGTTCAATTAGAAAAAAAATGTAACTCATGATTGACCACTTTAAAAATGTAAAAGTATTCTACAACCTAATGCCTTTTATTGAGTGGCTTCTATATTACAAAGACTGCTGGCAAGTGTGCTGCTTATAGGTTAAAAGACACGTAATATGAAAGAAGCTTGCTATTTCTTCAATATAGAAAGAAAGCAATTACATATTTTGAATAGATTAGATAAGTCCTCGTGAAGAAGGTAAAATAGGGCTTGTTATATTGAAGGAATGTAACAAGAAAGCAAGAAAAGCAGACTTTTACCATGGAAGGAAAGTGATGATCAAAGTCACAGAGAGAAAATAGTCAAGAGCCCTGGACCCTGGCATGGGTCATAATCAAGAGGAATGATTTTAAGACAACCATGCCTCAGGGCAGACTGACTGAATTAAGATCTCCCAGGCGAAGGCAGGTGTGGGTGAGGGCTGCAGTCTCTGATTTAGGAGGCATTTGGAAAAAAGCTAATTGTGCAGAGAAAATACACTCTGTAAAGGAGGTGACTAAAAGTTTGGATTTTGGTTTTGTTGTTGCTTTCGGCTTATTGGGCATTAGTTTATTATGCTGTGCTTTGTGGGGTGTTGAATTTCTGTTATGACATCTCCCCTGAGAGTTTGGGGCCGTGGTTTTTAAGCAGGCATGTAAAAAATCAGTGCAGTTGAAGAACGTTTGATGGAAATAGAGAACACTGTAGATTAGTCAGGAGAAACTAAGAGCAGCCACACTGGTACAACGGTACTAGTGCAGGGGTAAACTGGAGGTCTGATAAGAAAGACAGCAGGATACAATGCTGGTGAGACAGTGCTCAGCACAAGTCAGTAAAATGTCAGTAAGACACTTCAGGAAGATGGAAGACAATCTTGGTGATGAGATTTTTCAAGACTTTTCTATTTGCTGGTCTTGAATGGCTGATTATGCACAGCACAGGTTTGTCTACTCATTAACATTGTTCTCTTTAATCCTCAAGAGCAGCCCAGGTGATCAATTAAAATCACCTTATGTTCAAAGTATTTTTCTGTTAGTACTCTGTTAATATCTGTAAGAGGTAAGACAGTAAGGTCAAGAGACAAATGGTCAGCATTGGGAAAGGGAGCCGGTTTAGTAAGAGGTTGCTATTCAAGTTGAAAGGGTAAATGAGACAGCCCACAGGAAGATAGCAGAGACGCAAGAGATGAGTCAAAGAAATATCTCTTCTGTGAGGATAGAAAAGAGAACATAATTAAGCGAACAAGTAAACTAAAGAAAAAAGGTGAGCTAGGAAGGTGGCTCAGTGGCTAAGAATACTTGCTTTGCAAGCATGAGGATCTAAGATCAAATCTCTAGGACCCATGTGAAAAGCTTGGCATGGATGCGTGTGTGATGGAGGAGGGTCATCTGTCTATGTGTTACTTTCATTGGTTAAT